>JASDQU010373514.1:43324-59905 GCA_032191745.1 Picea mariana
TAGAAAGAAGTGTGAGTGAATGGCAACATGAATCCACCCTATGTCCTTCTCATGTACATGTCAACCTATTAATATAATTTCATTATATCCTAATATGAAAATATATATTATGGGGTGAGTTAATAAGTGGACAAATTCAACTTTTTTGGCTAGTTAATTTTTCCGGTGAGGTAAACTTCTATCCTAATCAACTCACTTTTTTTGTTTTTTTTTCTTTGTTTTGATGATTTGGGTAGACTTAAAATGTGTCAAAACCCTTGATGACAATGTTCTACGATTAATGTTCCTATCAATAATGGGGAACTATGACTTCTGACAATATTCCTAATGGATTTTGGGGAGAATTCCCACTAAAAAGCGGTGGTTTTGTCATCTTATGAACTTAAACCTTTCACTTATGATTTTCCAACACGAGTTTGGGGTCTAATTGCTTTGGATTATTGTGAGTTATCCCATATGTCTCAAATATGGAAGGTTGAATCTTTATTTGGTTATTTTAAGTTACACATCTCATCCATCAAATAAAGATTTGGTAGAAAGAAGTGTGAGTGAATGGAAACATGAATCCACTCTATGTCCTTCTCATGTACATGTCAACCTATTAATATAATTTCATTATATCCTAATATGAATACCCTTGATGACAATGTTCTACAATTAATGTTCCTATCAATAATGGGGAGCTATGAATTTTGACAATATTCCTAATGGATTTTGGGGAGAATTCCCACTAAAAAAGTAGTGGTTTTGTCAGCTTATGAACTTAAACCTATCACTTATGTGTGTTGCTTATGTGCCTCACTTAAGGTCATCTCTTATGTGCCTCGCTTGAATTGTTTTTTAAGCAATGCACCTTCACACGTAAAAATACCAAGGAGGCTCTGAATAGATCTCTAAATGTCCCATTTTCAAATTATTTATGGACAAATCCCAAAATTAATGGATTTACTTGATCTATCTAACAGAACACATGTTAACAAAGGTATAGAAAATTTTATGGAACATGTTGAAACAGTTCTTAAATTTTTTATCCCTAAGGCCTAAATTTTCCTTTTTCGGGTTTCGGTTTTTCACAAAACACGAGTTTCGTTATCAATCCTAAACACACGACACCTTTTTCTCAAAGATTTTAATTATTTGGATAATAAAAGGAAAAAAATATTAAAATAATTATAAGAATACCGACGCCTTTTCTTTGAAATTATTTAAATCATGATAAGTTTTAAAACTAACGGATTTAAGGTTAAGCTTGAAAAAATTTTGGGATTCGGGGTTTGTTGAAAACATATTTTTCAATACAAATCGAATCGCGAAATCCTGATCCTCGAATTTCCGAAACGTTGAAGTCTTAGTTAAAACACGGATTAATTAATTCTCTAATGTGAAAGGTTAAGGATTAAGATAATCATGTTGCAATTTTGGGATTCGCAGTTCAATGATACCACATCTCCTGTCATCATGATTCCCGAAATCCCGAATCACGAAACCTCGATCCCTAGTTCGTGTTAAATCAAACTAATTATGTTTTGGCCTTAATCGTGATTAGTTAGTTAATTAAGATGAGTTTAAGTCCTGTATTTAAAAAAAAAACATGGCGATTTCGCGATTTCGGAGATCAGATTTCATCGATGACATACTTCTTGACATCATGATCCCCGAAATCCTGAAAATACTTAATCTCAATTAATTACTTCGCTAAAATGTTTTAAGTCTTAATTAACACGTCGCGATTTCGTGATTTCGGAGATCGGATTTCATTGATAACATACTTCTTGGCATCATGATTTATGAAATCCCGAAAAATAAAGTTTTCAGTCTTAATCTATGATTAGCACTAATTAACCTTTTTTCCAAAACAGGATTAAAGATAATCATTCTTTCTAAGTTTTCATTTATGTTTCGCTTTTCGATTAAGTAAAGTGTCCTGAATTGTTTTTTAAAAAACCCGAAGGCGCCTAAATACGGACATTAAATGCGTATCTCAGAAATATATCTTCTGCATTAAAAGCCTTGAATTCTTGACAGTTGTGTCAATCTCATCACTTTTAAATGTATTCAAAGTGAACATATAAATGTCTGTGTTTTCATTTTATCAAGCGCATAAAACACTTAGCTGAGCTCGTTCATCCATTTTCTGTGACAGGTTTTCAATTAAACGCAAAGTCATGGCACCGAAAAAGGCACCGAAGAAGAATGAAGATGCACAGGAAGGAGATATCATCTCCGACACCACACCACACACTATAGACTCCATTAAATATTGGACTCAAATCTTTGAATTTCTGGAATATGAACTCAAGAATGCTCATCCTGATTCTGAGAATCATTTTCGGGACATAGCTGAGTCAGAGCTTCATAAGATCGTTGCGTGCCTGCGGCTAATGGCATACAATGATATGATCAGTTGGGCCCTGGAAAAGGTCGATATCCCGACAAGGAGCATCTTAAATGATCAAGGAGTTATCGTTGGCTCATTCAGGCCAAAACACATACAAGTAATGTATAAACTCTCGCCAAATCCTAAACATACTTTTAATACTGAATTTTTAGCAGAGTTTCAGAGGAAAGAATGCATTGAGGCAGACCGAACATATCCTGATATGATTAGAGAATGGGCGAGGTGTCCTGCAAAGTTTAGAGCTGATGCCCATGGGATTTACATTGTAGCATCCTTGAATGAATACATGGTATATGTAGCTATTATGCTATGTAGACTTTTTGGGAGAAAAGATCCCTGCCATTTTCATGCAGATTGGGTGCCCTTTTTAGAAGAAGCTTCAGAAGGGAATGCTTTTAACTGGCATAAGATTTTGTCAGATAACCTAACATAGGAAATCTCAAACTACAAAGCAGCAAAATCAAAGGGACAACCAGCAACCTTTTACATGTCCACATACATTATGGATGCAATCTGTTATGTGACTCCTTTTTCCTTAATGAATTGGAGTTGGAACATTTCCTGTCCAGAACCCATTCATAAATATCACTCGGCCCTTTGGGAAGAAAATGCTAAGGATGCATTTTATGAGGTTTGTCATTTTATTATAATTCCAATGCATAAAATATTTTTTGGATGCGAACCCCCTCGCATTTTTGATGCAATCATAGAAAATCTTAAAGCAATTTCCGACTAGTTTATTGAGGATATTTTTTTCTAAATTAGGGTTTACGGTTGTTCCATTCCCCCTCATGCACTCCCTAAATTCCTACCGGACAGATTGGTGTGCAGGGAGGTAGCCCGTCAGATAGTAAAGGGCGATGTTGGATTAGAACTAAAAGCAGCTCAGAAGAAGTCATGGCCAACTTTCCCTGTACATATTGGGAAATTTTATTTATTAAATCTAGGCCATTCTAAGGTAGAGGTTGAATCATTAGAAGAAATGAAATTAGTATATATTGAGCATAGAAAGTATGACCCCTACCAAGTAATAAGCAGGCATTTTATACATTGTAATCTAAAGGCGTATGAACATGAAACATCTATCTATGATGATGTATTCAAGGATGTTAAATCCTATGAAGAAGTATTGAACACAGTACAGGCCATGCCACCTGACTCACAGACCATATTCACGTCATTCCAGGGCCATAGGCAAAGTTGCCTACCCAAGAGTTTGCAGGGTGAAGTTTCAACCCCACCTCCAGAACAGGAAGGGCCTCCCCTAGGGTTTGAAACAAATACACGGGACAAAGTAAATACCAAAAACAAGATGAAGGATACTGAGATACCTTTCCAAGACACAGAGGGTTCCCAGACAAAAGAATCAGAGATAGAGAAGGGAAAAGAACTGGAAACAACCCTAGAAATCCCTAAGGATGTTCCAGAAAAGACAGGAGGAACAGCATCAACAGAGCTCGGTAGTCCCATCACTTCCTTAACCCCATTGTAGTCAACTTATGGAACCCCCTACGAAGGAGCTCTGTATGTCAGTGATCTAGAGCCAATTTCAAGGGATGAGATTCTTCCATTAGATTACTTTTTCAGTAAAAAGAGAAAAGCAATCTTGAAACAGGAAATCCATCCAAGAGGAGAAGGGATGATTAAAAAACATAGGGTCATTATAGATGGAAATAAGCTTAAGGATGGAGAATTTGCTATGGAGTTAGCAGGTACGATGGGTGCTATAGAATCGGCAAATATATATTATGTTGGCAGTTTAACAACCATGCTCGAACAAAAAGACCAAACAATAACTCAACTATAGGACAAATTGAAAGAGACTGAGAGAAATATCAGTTGGGGAATACAAAAGGGTCTAGAACAAGCTAGACTAAAAGATATTCAAGAAATTCAGAAAATGAAAATAGACTTAGAAGAGGCAAAACAAATAATACAGGTCACACAAGCACAGGTCCAAAAGCAGGAAGAAGAAAATAAACAGTTACAAGATAAAATTAGTTATATTACTAATCAAGTAGTAGAACTTGAAATTTTCAAGACACAAGCATTGGGAATACATTTGAAAATAGAAGAAGAACAGCAGAAAGTGTTTTTGAATCTGGAGGTAGTCCAGAATTACTTTCAAGAAACAAATAAATCCTTGGAGAATGTTTTCCAGAAGTAAAGGGAGGCAAAAGAGGCTAGAACAACTTTCCAAAAGGCAGTAGCCCTCTCAACAAAGGAAGAAGTCAGAAGGATTCAGAAATTATCCATTTCAGAACAGGTTAAAGGAGACGTAATACTTAAAGTGTGGGAAGCAGACCTGGCTGAATATAAAAGAATAACCAGAGATGTCAATGATGATTGCCAGGGAATTTTTGATCTCTTAGAAAGGACTTCATTGAATATCAGAAAAAATAATTGTCCCGGATTATTAGGTGAGATTAATATTGCCAAGCACCAGCTAAGGTTCAAAGAAGAGCTGGAGGAAATGAATATAGAGATCTCAAAAATTAAATTAATCAATATCACAGAAATCGATAAATGGATGGTGACACCGGACCTAAAGTTGCAAATTATTAAGTTCACAGGGAAGATGATAGAAGATTGTTTGCCTGAATTACAGAAAAGATTCTTCATGTTTGAAGCAAAAGAGATACCAGATGCTCCCAGAGTTTTTGTGAAATTTTTGGGAAAGTGTGTTCACTGTCTTGAGGCAGAAAAAGGAAGTTCATCAACACAAACGTAAAAGCATTTTTTTGAATATTTTCATCATTAGAAATTAGAAATGAAATGTAAACGGTTGACATTATTCATATATGTAACCGTAATCTTAGGAAGTTGGATAGTCACCAACGAGAAATTTTTTTATGAAGATGTATAAATATATTTTCAAAAGACTGAGAAAGGGCTTTTGATTTTTTTGGAGAGAGCCGATTGTATTAACAGTTTTCCAATCCATCATAATATATGATACAGATGAGATTTTGAATACTGCAAATTTGTAGCTATGTGTTCTTTAACCCTGTTTACTATACTTTATTATGTTTTTCGTTCAATGTTTTTCTAATGAATAATCAATTTGAAGTTATCTGCAAACATCATTTATAGTTCAGATTGATTTGGATATCAAATTATTTACAACTTTTCCTCTGAGATTGCTATCAGTGATTTTAAGACCTGTGAATCATTTGAACCTTAATACTTAACTTTTCATTAGAAATCTCGTTTTCCTTCTTTATTACCTGTTACAATATGAGATTCTTTATTGAATAAAGCCTCATATTTTTCAATAGTACTTTTTTGTTATTTTATAATTCTCCAATTGTTGCAAATCCAGGAAACAGGCTCGAATGTATTTATGTTAGTGTTTTGAATTTCAAAATTGTTTTTCCTATTCTCATCTCTTAAAAGTTTGTAGTGACATTTGATTAAATTCTTTCACAATTAAATAAAATCTTATCCTCCATGATTGTTCCAAATAGCAGACAACCCAACATTGAACCTGGCCTTCAAGATCAAACCAGTATTGCATTGAACCTATTTAATACCATCCTACAAACAGCAACTAATCGGGTCGAATTAGAACGTTCATGGGTTGCTATTGAGAGAGATATTAGCATCCAAGAACAGCGGGAAGCTAGACAGAGACAGTTGAGAAAATGATTCTGCTTCACCTTTCCTTTTCAATTCTTATCCTCAAGTTATTGTTTTTTAACATTTACGGATTCCTTGACGGTATACTTTACAACCTTAAAGTATAAACTCAGGAACAACATCTTTTTGGCACCATTGTTGGGGAACGAAGAAACGAATCTTTTCCCTGGGAAGAACGACATTGACATTTTATGTCTTTGATAGTGAACAAGGATAGAAAACCTTCTAAGGCTACTAATATTTTTCACTTGGTGACTCCACAATAACTAAACTATCTATTAGCTGAAAGAACACCAGAAAAAACCCAGACAGCAAGCAGACCTCACCAGTCTCCGATCCGGAAAAGATTTTAAAATCACGAAAATCACTTAGACAAGTATTTTTACCCACACATACTATATGTGAGCCTGACTTTACGCAGTTAAACATTTCGAAAACTCTTGAAAGATCTCTTTCACTTCCCCTCTCATACGATATGTTCTCTTTTCCTGAGGTTTCCTCCCCAAATTTTCGAGAATCTTCTCCTCACACATTCTGAGCTTCAGCCTCAAATCTAACCATGGCTGCACAAGGAGGTGTTGGAGCTGGAGGTGGTGCCCCTGGAGGACCAGCAGGTGGCCAAGTATCACTTCCTGGAATCTTTGCTAAAGTAGCTGCTAGATATGCTCCCCTTGTCCTTCCCGTTCCTCTACATGATCTCCCCGAAAATTATATGAAAAGTCTTCCGAAATTTATAGGGGAAGGGGATCTAACTGCCCAAGAACATATAAACTTTTTTGACCAATTTGCTGACATCCTCGGAATAGAACACAAAGATGTCTATTCTAGACTCCTCGTTCAGACTTTTGAAGGACAGGTGAGGACCTGGTTCTGATCCTTAGCAGTTGGATCTTTAAGATCTTATGAAGAACTTGAAAGCGCTTTTATTAGAAAATGGGGTGAGAGGAAGGACCACCTCTACTACTTCACTAAATTTGGAGCCCTTAGAAAGAAAAACTCTGAATCAGTTCTAGAATTCACACAAAGGTTCAACAAGTTGTATAATAAAATCCTAGTTGAGGTTAAACCTTCACAACCCGCAACAAAGGTGACTTTTGTTGGCGCTTTTGATCCCGACATTGCCTTATTATTGAGAGAAAGGAGATCAACAGATCTCACAAAAATGCAGGATGATGCACTTGAGATTGAATCAAACATGATGGTATCAGGGAAATTAAAAGCAAAAACAAAAATTGGAAACAAAGAAAATAGGAAATTCAAAGAACAAGGTGGACCTTCAGGATAGGGGAAATCCTCAGGAGATAGAATAGACGAGATGGCTAGGGTAATTAGAGAACTTTCAAACAAGATCTCAAAAATGGAACTAGAGAAATTGAAAAGAGATAATTTCCCCGGGAAAGATTTTAGAAGGAATCATGATCCTCAGGTCCCACAAAAAATAATTAAAAATGAAGACCGAAAAATTCCAATACCCTTCAAAAGTGAAAACTTCATTGGACAGGAAGATCTAAGAGATTTTGAAGAGATCGATGAAGATATTAATAATCTTGGCGACGATAATAAATCACCTTATTTATCGAGACAAGATTACGAAAGATCCTTAAATAAAGAAATTACATCGGAAGACAATGTTAGCAATAATATGTCTGAAGATTTCACCTATCAAGATATCGCAAATGATATCATATCCGAACTACAGGGAAAATATCATTTAAGACCAAGGAACAAAAGTCTCCCAACTGTTTCGACAAAAAATATCTTGCCAAGAAGCGAAACCGATGAGGTGACTCCAAAAGTTGTCGATAAACAGTCTGCAAAAAAAAACACAGCTGATACGCAACCTATCCAGTCAGAGCCAGTAGAAACACTCCCTGTGAAGACACAAGCTCCTGTAAATGAAAACAAGTCCACATCACAAAGAAAAGCTGAAAAGAAAGGAATGGAGGCCCCGAATATAGAAAACGACAAGGCCCTAGGAAATTTTAATTTGGAAAATGAAATAAATAAAATCAAAATTCCTATTCCCCTTGTTGAATTAGCTAAAAATCCCATATACAGAAAACAAATCGCCAAGATGATTAACTTTTCCAAAGATGAAAGCCAGGCCGATGTCATCAACTTAGAAGATGACAAGCCAAACATAGTCTTTGGTCCACACTTCGAAGGTGCGAGAGACACTGTAGCCCCCTTATATATCACGTTAACCTTGTTTGACCACCTTCTCCATAACTGTATGCTGGATTCTGGAGCTTCCCACAATGTGATGCCAAAGACAGAAATTTTCTCCCCGGGGATTTGGTTTTGAGATGGGACGCTCGGAAAGCGGATTCGGGAAAAAATGGTAAATTCGATCACATTTCGTACAAACCATTTAAGGTAGCATCTCCTGAAGGAAAAAATTCATTTCGGCTTGAAAATTTGGATGGTAAAATCCTGAACGCTCCTGTCAACGGGCATTTTTTAAAGCATTATATGGAATAATTGATTTCCAGAATTTCCACTGTATATACTGTTTTGTTTTTTTTATCTTCATAATTTTCTTTAGAAAGTCTATTTTCATTTTGTAAATAAATAAAAATAAAATAAAATTAGTTAAGTTTTTACACTGTTAAAAAAAAAAAAAAAAACTAATATTTTTTGTATTGTCCTTTTACAGGATTCTAACAGATAGCCTGAACGCAGAAGATAAATTTTCCAAAAATAGGTGATAGATAGTATTTTCTGTTATTTAAAAAAAAACAAAAAAAAAATAATGATAATGGTAAGGCAAAGTTATGAGTTCTTGCAAAGTCCATTTTATGAAAAAAAAAATTGTTTCAAAAAATGCGTTGCTTATCCCGTAAGCTGATAGGTAAATAAAAAAAGTGTTTTCAATACTTACGCCTTAAGGGTTTCCACCTAGAACAAGATTAGAGGTAATCGAAGTAAAAATATTTAAGAGAAGAGTCCAAAGGGTTAGTTTTAATTTACAACCTCTTTTTTCTGACTTACAGATCGTTGGACGTCTCCTTTTTATACCCTCAGTTCTGTCTTTTGCTTTCTCAGGTTTCCCATAGAGGTAGGAGAGATTATGTCTTAACTATTGAAATCGAAAAATAGTTCTAAATCAGTAAGACCAGTCCTCATATTTCTTATTCTTCGACTAAACGCAGTTATGCTTAGGCTGATTCTGACTCTCCTAGGTTTCTTAACAGTTTTTCTGAGGATTTAAGCTTGCTCAAAAGAAAACCCCTGAAATTAATCTTCCCCTTTTTCTCTGCAGACTAAGGTGTTTTGAAAGTTGAGAAAAGGTTGGTCTAGAGTAATCAAAACAGTTTGACAAACCTCTATTGTAATTTTTTACACAGATACCACCCCTGGTATATTAAGTATCATTGATTTCCCCCGCTCCATATTCATAAGCTAAATATAAGACAGATGGTGAAAGGAAATTCATATTTGATTGCCCCCATCTAGTCCCAAAGACGATGAAAGGAAATTCATTTAAATGATTACCCTTGTCTAATATAAAGGGATAGATAACTTCATCGGGGTACTGAACAGGCTCGCTGGCAGTGAAGCAATATCTAAGTGTAAATATATAATTAGCACTCGAAGCGGTGAAAGGAAATTCAGTAAAAGAGGGACAGATAACTTCACCGGGGTACTGAACAGGCCCACTGGCAATGAAGCAATATCTGAGTGTAAATATATAATTAGCACTCGAAGCGGTGAAAGGAAATTCAGTAAAAAAGGGACAGATAACTTCACCGAGGTACTGAACAGGCCCGTTGGCAGTGAAGCAATATCTGAGGTATCTATAAGGTTGTCATACTTATCTACCACTCTACTCTAGTTACCAGTTTTTTCAAAACTGGATCTTCATCCCAAGTCTAGATAGAGCTCCCCATTTAAAAATATAAGTTTTGTGTCGATTGATGCAAGCCGAAAGTCACAAATATGTTGAATTTCCTAAGATTGTTTTAATCATCTTAATACTAACTTAATTTCAGATGAGAAGGAGAATATTATGAAGAAGACTACAACTGATTTTAAAACAAATAAGAACTTTGAAAAATATTTTCAGAAATTAAAATGAAATCTCTTTTTTTCCTCTTTTTCCTTTCCCTTAGCAGTTTCGGCAGTGATAAACCCTTGACACCATTAACCCAATGAAGGCACTATGTCTACATGTTTTCCTCATCCCACAAGGAGACGAGGTCCCCTGTTGGAGCCTATGTTGAAACAGTTCTTAAATTTTTTATCCCTAAGGCCTAAATTTTCCTTTTTCGGGTTTCGGCTTTTCACAAAACACAAGTTTCGCTATCAATCCTAAACACACGACACCTTTTTCTCAAAGATTTTAATTATTTGGATAATAAAAGGGAAAAAAGCTTAAAAGAATTATAAGAATCCTGACGCCTTTTCTTTGAAATTATTTAAATCGTGATAAGTTTTAAATTTAAGGTTAAGCTTGAAAAAATTTTGGGATTCGAGGTTTGCTGAAAACATATTTTTCAATACAAATCGAATCGCGAAATCCCGATCCCCGATTTCCCAAAATGTTGAAGTCTTAGTTAAAACATGGATTAATTAATTCTCTAATGTGAAAGGTTAAGGATTAAGATAATCATGTCGCAATTTTGGGATTCACGGTTCAGTGATACCACATCTTCGTCATCACGATTCCCGAAATCCCGAATAACGAAACCCCGATCCATAGTTCGTGTTAAATCAAACTAATTCTGTTTTGGCCTTAATCGTGATTAGTTAGTTAATTAAGATGAGTTTAATTCTTGTCTTTAAAAAAAAAATGTCGTGATTTTGCGATTTCGGAGATCGGATTTCATCGATGACATACTTCTCGACATCATGATCCCTGAAATCTCAAAAATGCTTAATCTCAATTAATTACTTCGCTAAAACATTTTAATTCTTAATTAACACGTCGTGATTTCACGATTTCGGAGATCGGATTTCATCGATAACATACTTATCGACATCGTGATTTCCGAAATCCCGAAAAACAAATTTTTCAGTCTTAATCTATGATTAGCACTAATTATCCTTTTTTCCAAAACAGGATTAATGATAATCATTCTTTCTAAGTTTCCATTTATGTTTCTCTTTCCGATTAAGTAAAGTGTCTCGAATTGTTTTTTAAAAAACCCGAAGGCGCCTAAATACGGACATTAAATGTGTATCTCAAAAATATATCTTCTGCATTAAAAGCCTTGAATTCTTGACAGTTGTGTCAATCTCGTCACTTTTAAATGTATTCAAAGTGAACATCTAAATGTCTTTGTTTTCATTTTATCAAGCGCATAAAACACTTAGTTGAGCTCATTCATCCATTTTCTGTGACAGGTTTTCAATTAAATGCAAATTCATGGCACTGAAGAAGGCACCGAAGAAGAATGAAGATGCACAGGAAGGAGATATCATCTCCGACACCACACCACACGCTATAGACTCCATTAAATCTTGGACTCAAACCTCTAAATTTCTGGAATATGAACTCAAGAATGCTCATCCTGATTCTGAGAATCATTTTCGGGACATAGCTGAGTCAGAGCTTCATAAGATCGTTGCGCGCCCGCGGCTCGTGGCATACAACGATATGATCAGTTGGGCCCTGAAAAAGGTCGATATCCCGATGAGGAGCATCTTAAACGATCAAGGAGTTATCGTCGGCTCATTCAGGCCAGAACACATACAAGTAATGTATAAACTCTCACCAAATCCTAAACATACTTTTAATGCCAAATTTTTAGCAGAGTTTCAGAGGAAAGAATGCATTGAGGCAGACCGGACATATCCTGATATGATTAGAGAATGGGCGATGTGTCCTGCAAAGTTTAGAGCTGATGCCCATGGGATTTACGCTACAGCATCCTTGAATGAATACATGGTGTATGTAGCTATTATGCTATGTATACTTTTCGAGAGAAAATATCCCTGCCATTTTCATGCAGATTGGGTGCCCTTTATAGAAGAAGATTTAGAAGGGAATTCTTTTAACTGGCATAAGATTTTGTCAGATAACCTAACACAGGAAATCTCAAACTACAAAGAAGAAAAATAAAAGGGACAACCAGCAACCTTTTACATGTCCGCATACATTATGTATGCAATCTGTTATGTGACTCCTTTTCCCTTAATGAATTGGAGTTGGAACATTTCATGTCCAGAACCCATTCATAAATATCACTCGTCCCTTTGGGAAGAAAATGCTAAGGATGCATTTTATGAGTTTTGTCATTTTATTATAATTCTGATGCATAAAATATTTTTTGGATGCGAACCCCCTCGCATTTTTGATGCAATCACAGAAAATCTTAAAGCAATTGCCGACTGGTTTATTGAGGATAATTTTCCCTACATTAGGGTTTACGGTTGTTCCATTCCCCCTCATGCACTCCCTAAATTCCTACTGGACAATTTGGTGTGCAGGGAGGTATCCCATCAGATAGTAAAGGGTAGCATTGGATTAGAACTAAAAGCAGCTCAGAAGAAGTCATGGCCAACTTTCCCTATACATATTGGGAAATTTTCTTTATTGAATCTAGGCCATTCTAAGGTAGAGGCTGAATCATTAGAAGAAGTGAAATTAGTAGATATTGAGCACAGAAAGTATGACCCCTACCAAGTAATAAGCAGGAATTTTATACATTATAATCTAAAGGCTTATGAACATGAAACATCTATCTATGATGATGTATTCAAGGATGTTAAATCCTATGAAGAAGTATTGAACATAGTATAGGCCATGCCACTTGACTCGCAGACCGGATTTGCATCATTCCAGGGCCATAGGCAAAGTTTCCTACCCAAGAGTTTGCAGGGTGAAGTTTCAACCCCACCTCCAAAATAGGAAGGGCCTCCCCCAGGGTTTGAAACAAATACACAGGACAAATTTAATACCAAAGGCAAGATGAAGGATACTGAGATACCTTCCCAAGACACAAAGGGTTCCCAGACAAAAGAATCAGAGACAAAGAAGGGAAAAGAGTTGGAAACAACCCCAGAAATCCCTAAGGATGTTCCAGAAAAGACAGGAGGAATAGCATCAACAGAGCTCGGTAATCCCATCACTTCCTTAACCCAATTGCAGTCAACTTATGGAACCCCCTACGAAGGAGCTCTGTATGTCAGTGATCTAGAGCCAATTTCAAGGGATGAGATTCCTCCATCAGATTTCTTTTTCAGTAAAAAGAGAAGAGCAATCTTGAAACAGGAAATCCATCCAAGAGGAGAGGGGATGATTAAAAAACATAGGGTCATTATAGATGGAAAGAAGCTTAAAGATGGAGAATTTTCTACGGAGTTAGTAGGTACGACGAGTGTTATAGCATCGGAAAATAAATATTCTGTTGGCAGTTTAACAACCATGCTCGAACAAAAAGACCAAACAATAACTCAGCTACGGGACAAATTGAAAGAAACTGAGAGAAATATCAGTTGGGGAATACAAAAGGGTCTAGAACAAGCTATACTAAAAGATATTCAAGAAATTTAGAAAATGAAAATAGACTTAGAAGAGGCAAAACAGATAATACAGGTCACACAAGCACAGGTCCAAAAGCAGGAAGAAGAAAATAAACAGTTACAAGATAAAATTAGTTCTATTACTAATCAAGTAGTAGAACTTGAATTTTTCAGGACACAAACATTGGGAATACATCTGAAAATAGAAGAAGAACAACAGAAAGTGTTTTTGAATCTGGAAGTAGTCCAGAATTACTTTCAAGAAACAAATAAATCCTTGGAGAATGTTTTATAGAAGGAAAGGGAAGCGAAAGCGGCTAGAACGACTTTCCAAAAGGTAGTAGCCCTCTCAACAAAGGAAGAAGTCGGAAGGATTCAGAAATTATCCATTTCAGAACAGGTTAAAGGAGATGTAATACTTAAAGTGTGGGAAGCAAACCTGGCCGAATATAAAAGAATAACCAGAGATGTCAATGATGATTGCCAGAGAATTTTTGATCTCTTAGAAAGGACTTCATTGAATATCGGAAAAAATAATAAAAGAATAACCAGAGATGTCAATGATGATTGCCAGAGAATTTTTTATCTCTTAGAAAGGACTTCATTGAATATCGGAAAAAATAACTGTCTCAGATTATTATGTGAGATTATTATTTCCAAGCACCATCTAAGGTTCAAATAAGAGCTGGAGGAAATGAAGATAGAGATCTCAAAAATTAAATTAATCAATATCACAGAAATCGACAAATGGATGGTGGCACCGAACCTAAAGTTGCAAACTATTAAGTTCATAGGGAAGATGATAGAAGATCGTTTGCCTAAATTACAAAAAATATTCTTCATGTTTGAAGCAAAAGAGATACCAGATGCTCCCAGAGTTTTTGTGAAATTTTTGGGAAAGTGTGTTCACTGTCTTGAGGCGGAAAAAGGAAGTTCATCAACACAAACGTAAAAGCATTTTTTTGAATATTTTCATAATTATAAATTAGAAAGGAAATGTAAACGGTTGACATTATTCATATATGGAACCATAATCTTAGGAAGTTGGTTAGTCACCAACGAGAAAAAAATTTATGAAGATGTATAAATATATTTTCAAAAGACTGAGAAAGGGCCTTTGATTTTTTTGGAGAGAGCCGATTGTATTAACAGTTTTCCAATCCATCATAATATATTATATAGACAAGATTCTGAATCCTGCAAATTTGTAGCTGTGTGTTCTTTAACCCTGTTTACTATACTTTATTATGTTTTTCGTTCAGTGTTTTTCTAATTAATAATCAATTTGAAGTTATCTGCAAACATCATTTATAGTTCAGATTGATTTGGATATCAAATTATTTACATCTTTTCCTCTGAGATTGCTATCAGTGATTTTAAGACCTCTGAATCATTTGAACCTTAACACTTAACTTTTCATTAGAAATCTAGTTTTCCTTCTTTATTACTTGTTACAATATGAGATTCTTTTTTGATTAAAACCTCATATTTTTCAGTAGTACTTTTTTGTTATTTTATAATTCTCCAATTGTTGCAAATCCAGGAAACGGCCTCGAATGTATTTATGTTAGTGTTTTAAATTTCAAAATTGTTTTTCCTATTCTCATCTCTTAAAAGTTTGAAGTGAGATTTGATTAAATTCTTTCACAATTAAATAAATCTTATCCTCCGTGACTATTCCAAATAGCAGACAACCCAACATTGAACCTGGCCTTCAAGATCAAACCAGTATTGCATTGAACCTATTTAATACCATCCTACAAATAGCAACTAACCGGGTCGAATTAGAACGTTCATGGGTTGCTATTGAGAGAGATATTAGCATCCAAGAACAGCGGGAAGCTAGACAGAGACAGTTGAGAAACTGATTCTGCTTCACCCTTCCTTTTCAGTTCTTATCCTCAAGTTATTCTTTTTAACATTTACGGATGCCTTGACGGTAAACTTTACAGCCTTAAAGTATAAAATCAAAAACAACAAAACACATTAAATATATGCAGCAGTATGTGAAGCAAACATTGTGGGAGACAAATGAATCATATAATATTAAAGGTGATCATCATAGAAGAGTAATTGAATTTTAGGTTGGAAAGTTGGTTRTKCTTCATCAATGGAAAKAAATGTAYCCTCAARRTAMCTTATATAATAAATTGAATCACGAGGAAATTGTCCCATATTCAACATAGCAGATCTATATCCTTATCACCCAAAAGTGCATAATGTGACAAAAACAATTACCAAAGAAAAAAAGAGAAGGGATTAAGCACGTTCTTGACACAAACAATCGATCCAAAACATATAAAATCTATTTAGTCAAATAGAAGGGTATGAAAAAGTCATAGAAAACATGAATTAATAAAGAGTAGGTATATGAATTTTGGCTTGTTGTGATAAGGCTAGAAGGGTAGACACCCCCCAGGAGTGGGACCCCCTTGCGCATGTGTCTTCGAACTTCTAGGGGTTATAGTGGAAGCTATCTAGATTTGAACTTGTGTCTCACCTAGGTAATTATCCAGGGAAATTACAAATTCCTCTAGTTCTAAAAAAAACACTCTAATGTCTAACCCACTAACCATCAACCTAATTATACCCATAACCGCTAACTCCTAATCCCTAACACACTAACATGTGAATCTTTGACTTCTAATCCCCAACACATTATCCATACTAACCCATAACCCACTAATCCTTGATCCCCTAATGTACTAACCCCCTAATACCTAACTCACTAACCCTAAAGATACTAACCCAATAACACATAACCCTAACCCATTAACCATGAATGGAAAGTATCCCACTAACCACTAACTGGATGAAAACTAAGACACTAAATCCTAACCCACTAAGCACTAACACAATAAATTCTACCTCACTAACCTATTAAATGATTAATTGAGATTTAACCAATATCCCTAACACACCAACCAATTAAATTTATATCCCCTAATAATCCCTAAACCACAAAGAGAGAAATCCATAACCCCTAAAACCCAACCACTAATGGTCACTTGTTCGTTAACCCCCAATGAGAACTAATTGACTAACATCTAACCTACTAACTCCTAATGACAATTAAT
>JASDQU010373515.1:22655-37694 GCA_032191745.1 Picea mariana
CCATTGGGAATATATTTTATGACTTAGGCTACTTGGCCTTGTGATAATTATTGTCAAACATTGTCAAACACGTTATAGTTGTTTTACAAATTTTGATATTCCATTAAATATTTTGATACTATTCACTTTCATTTTGTTTTCATATGGATTGATATAATGCTTTCACCATCTTCTACATTTTCATATGCTTATTACATATTTTCTTCATTGTCTCTTCCATATCACTTTCTACATCTTCCCCAATGTATTAGAATTGAAATTCTATATATGGATCCAATTACCTGTATTTATATTTCCGAATTATGTGATTGTCTATATATTTGGAATTCAAATTACTATGGTTATTTAATAATAATGTAATTTTGTCTATGAACTTGTAGAAATGTCTATTGAAGGAACAAGTAAGTGTATTACGAAACACACTCGTTCTATGACATCATGTGAGAGGAGAAATGAACTTCGTTGTTTACAATATGAACAAAATAAAGACGCAATAAATGAATGTAGAAGAGTTTTATATCATATAATAACTACTCGAAATACCATTCAAAATCATTTTCCCAATAGTCGTAAGTATAAAAGTTTGGATTATATCATGTGAAAAACATTTCCTATTTATGTTTATTTCCCAAAATCTTTTCCAAGTCCAAGTATTTCTAATGTTCCACAATCTACTAACAACATTGTTTTTATTGGAGAATCTTCTCATACTCTGGAAGATCGTCATCTACAAAACCTAGCTACAAACAACAACCTCGAGTCTTCTACAAACGCAAATCCAAGTTTGTGTCATGCAAGAAGGGTGCAAAACCTTCATGCTGGAGTTATTGATGACATTCAACATATAGTGCCATATAAAGTTGTGGGCGATAGTAATATGCTTGCAAATTTGGTTGATAATTTGCAATCTATAGACGTTGGCATTAGATATATCTTTCATCTCCCTCATTATTTGGCAAGTGTCCTCCCACCAACAAAATCAGTCATCATAGAAATATTTCACTTGGACCAACTATGGTATTTCAATTCCATCATTCATTGTGACTATTCTACAAGTGGAACCCTTATATGGATTACTTAAACCTTGTTTTATTTTCTCCTTATTGGCAGGAAACTAATAATTCCAATAGAGTTATAGAAATGTGTAGATTTTAACCTTGTACAATTAATTACTGCAAACAAATTCTTAAACCCCCGCGTGGGGGGGGCGGTTCATGCCCCCTCACGAACCCCTTGGATCACCCCCCTATGATCCCCTAAGTATCCCCTCAACCCCTTAGCGCAACATAGACACTAGATATAGTCGTGCAAAGATTATAACACATACCCAACAAAATGAACTCCTAATATATTGCAAAAACACATGTGGGAAGTCAAGGGGAGCCTTCTCATTACCTTTCTCTGATTCAACCGAGATCATGTAATTGGAAATATAATGTAAATGTTCTATGTATATGATTTTCTATCAGTTTTTACATTTATACTTCTCATTTAAGGCACTTAGTTGGAAATTAAAATTTTAAATACTTTATGACTAGGGCACTGTTCAATGCCATCCATAAATTCAAGGAAAATGAATGTTGGAAGTAGTAGGCCCATTATTCTTGCCCCAAATTTGAGTAGGGACTCTAACATTGTTGAATATCATGTACATTTGAGAGGAAATTTCACTCTCCCAATTGGTGCTCGAGGTGATCCTATGGCTAGATTTCTTATTTATCAAGTGAATCGACGTGTTTTCCATCATTTTGATACAAACATGATCGTGGTTTATAAAAAAAAATGAGTGAAGATTGATAATCTCTCAATTGTCCAAATTTTCCATGTTTGTCATGAATCTTATCCTGGAATCTAGGTTTTGAGACAGTCCGAAGGACCTATTTGTAAAAGGTGTAAGAATGAGTGAGGTTCCCATTGCTTCCAACATTGGAATAACATGGATCTATTTTACCAAGCTCATGTTATAAGAGTACTTACCCAAGTTGAATAGATGCTACTAGCATAGGTTAATACAATATTGCAAGTGACACATGCTCATGGTAGGAAATATAAATATAGTGGTCACACAATTATCTTTCCACAAGATATTTCTGTGATTGTGAGAAACCTTTCATGATGTGTTGAAGATATTGACATCCTAATTGTGAGGAGACATGGTGCACAATCTAAATATTATGAATGTTATGCGAAGATATCATGGGTGTTGGATGCATTAAATTACAAAATTCAAATAGATAAATATTACATGGATGTTCAAATTGACACAGATTTAGTTGTTTCTCTCATTGAAAGACCAACAGATGTGTCAACCAAGGTTAAATGTGTTGATTGTGTTATTGAAGAACATAGAAAAGTGTTTCTAACATTCAAGAGTTGGCCCCTGATCATTTACACTCTCATCCTTCATCTTTTGTTGCTCGAATACCCATTGAATAGAGAGAAGTGAAAGAAATAATAACATTCATTCAAAATGCAGATTCCAAACCTATTCAACCATTGGACTGGCTAGATATTGGTGTGTATCCCATCAATGAATATAATACGTAAGGGTTATTGGACATGGATTTCCCCATATTATTTCCCACTGGTGAGGCTTATTGGTTGCATCCATTATTTGTAGCATTCAACTACATGAATATGGATTGCATCTACTCAAATACTTTAATTAGAGATTTGGAATCCATCTACGGTTTCACTATTTCTTGTTGAACATGATTATGCATCATCGTAGCTAGGAAACTATTGTAGTCTTTGTAAAGAAGAATATGCATGATAACTCACCTACAACAATTCAAGACATGCGTCAACAACTCATTGATTTAATTAACAATAAGTTGGTTGAGCATCTTATGCATTTTGGTTCTTCTCTTAGAGGTACAAGGACCTATTCGAAAAAGTGTCATAACGAACTCACTGACATGATTACTCAGTTGGGTTTTCCAACGTTGTTTTTTACTTTGAGTTCATATGACACAAAGTGGCTTGACTTACATAATCTCATGCCCATAAATGTACATTGTCGTGGTTTAAATGAACATCATAAAAAATTGAAAATGTTATTTGGTACCCCCATCTCGTTTCTATGTTTATGCATAAAAAAATTAATACCATATGGGAAGAAATCATCAAAAAATATCTTGGAGCTAAAGACATTTGGTACAGGTTCGTGTTGTCATATTTCTGCTATACAATTTTGGTTCCTCTTGTTGTATTTAAGCTATAAACATTAATTATATATTCTTTTTGTTTAGGTATGAGTGGAGACATAGAGGTTCAACCTACATTCGCGGTTTCTTATGGTTGGAAGGTGCTCCTGACATGGAAACATTGGATTGGTCAAAACATTCAAATCTGCATGTTGCAAAGACATTCTTTGATAGATATGTAACAACATGGAATCCGTGTGATGATCATAAACAAAATGGTTCCTTGAAGCATAAATGATTATCCATGCCTATTAAATAGTGCACATATTTTCTCTTCCAATCCTCGTGAATATTATGAGAAATTGTTGAATTGTGTTCAAAGACATACAAAGTGCAGTGCAAATTTTTGCTTCCAAAAAAAGGGGTCTATTCTCACATGTTGGTACAATGCTCCATGGAATGTTTAGGATGATTCAATATTATTTATAGATGAGAATGGGAAAAAGAAATATGAGACCGCATGAAATGATGATAGGCTAAATTTACACAGTGTTGATCTTTTTACAATGTGGCGTGCTAGTGTGATTGTCATACAATGGTTTCTCAACATGTTGTCTTGAAATATATTGCAAATTATTCTTCAAAAGTGGAAAATAGGTCGAAAAGTCATCGAGATATGTTCATTAGAATTTTAAATGCAAGTGGTTGTGAAGAGCTTGCCTTGCGGGAATACAAAAGGTTCCTTGTAGAAACCTTTGTTGATCGTGACATTGGAGCACACGAAACCTACCATATGTTATTAAATATGCCTCTTGTAGTATGTAGTAGGAATTTGTTTTCCTTAAATGTTGATATAAAAGTATTCAAGAAACTACCTAAGGATTCCCATCAATGTCCATCTCAAAATAGTTTTGTTGAAATATATCAAAATCGACCTTCATTTCTTGAACATTTGTCTATGATAGAAACAACTAGATCTTGGACCTTTGATGCCAAACGTAAGAAAGATCCATGGGAACATAGATATGTCCATGCCATTTTTTGGGTTTGGCCATGTTTTTATTCTATTCCCAATGAGGCTTCAGATGACTTTGAGACTTTTTGTTGGACCAAGTTACTTTTATACAAACCATCTTGTAATATTCCCATAGATATGGGCCTTTCAAGTGAAACGATGATTGAAAATTGGAGGAATTTCCAACATCGACCATGGCATTTTGATCGGGCCCCTTTCTCATTTGATAATGCCAAAGAAGATGAAGATTCCCATGAAAAAGCAACCAATGTTGATGAATATTTTGAAGAATGGTAGCTTTTGTCTCACTTAATTCCTCCAAATAATTTCACTATTTCAGACCTTCACACTTTTGGTCGAAGGGACTTTGTATATGATTTAATTGGGAACAATGAATGGTTTCAAATGGTGCTGCAGAAAAAGCTATTGTTTTTTATAAAAAAATGCCCAATCTAAGGGTGTTATTGTTGAAATTTCTCTTAGCACATTTTCATCATCATCATCCTTGTTAAAGAAACAATGACTTGCTTTTGAGATCATATTACGATGCTCAGTTGAATATGAACATCGTGAAATTCTTCACATGATTATACAAGGCATTGCTAGGACTAGCAAGCCTTTTATTATCCATTGTATTTATCATGCTCTTTCTGCTTCAACATCTAATCGCCATAGTCCTTTTCTTTTTCTTGCTCCAACATGAATATATACGTTTAACATACATACCAAAACAATACACTATGCTTTGGAAATTCCTACCAAATATACATGGTTGATGCAAGGGAAATCTCTTGCAATATTTCAAGAATAAATGAGGCATATTCAATATATTTTGATTGATGAAATGAGCCTTCTAGGAACAAGGTTATCCATACAGATATATTCTCAATTAAAGGAAGCATTTCCTAAGAAAGAATCATTTCCTTTTGATGGTAGATCCATCATTCTTGTGGGTGACTTGGTCAATTGCCTTATGTGAGAGATAAGCCTTGTATGTAGGTAATACAATAGGGAAAGTTTTGTTGAAAATATTCAACATTGTTGTCACCTTGGATAGAATGTTTCAGAAGAAAGGAAATCATTCAAAACACTCCTATTTTCGTAAACTCTCAACTAACATAATAAATGCAAAACCCCTTCTTGATGATTGAGATCTTATTACGTCACAGGTGGATATGAGTTTATCTCCTATTGAAAGGAGTTTATTTAATTCAACAATTCACGTATTCCCAACAAATGATTTGGTCACCCTGCATAACAGGCAAATGATGAAATCATTAAATTCTCCAATTGCATGATTTGTAGTTGCGTTATCATGATCATATCATTATATTATTTGTCATCTATCTAGATGCTTTTAGAATGGAAAAAATTGGAGGAATTAACTTGCAAGGCCATTTTAGTGGCAGGTCCCAGTTTGGAAAATTGGGGTTCGGAACCTTTTGGAGCCATTTTGAGGAATTAAATGATGTTTTTTTGGGGTTCTTGTGTCCAAAACTTTCACGCACCTCCTTGACGGTGTTCTAAACTCCAAGACCTTTCCAACAGTGTAAACCGTGCGTCAATTGGAGTTCGTATGCAAAATTTATGCCTCCTGCAAGTTGACCTACCGTGTTGACCACCATCGTCCAAAAGAATGCCACGTCATCCCTCGTTACTCACTCATATGGGTCTAGCCATGTATGTAATTTCAAGAATATTATAGAAGATCGAAAACCCTATCACAATTGAGGGTTGAGGAAGTAAAAAACCTACTCTTAGATGGCTATCGGGTGATGTTAAATATCGAGCCACTAGGAGGAGAAGGGGTTCCATTATTTTGCATTGTATCTTGTTCCATAGATGAGCAAAACTTCTGAGAGTGGTATTTTGAGAGCATAATAGAGGAGGAGAGATTTTGTAGTAGCCATACATGCCACAGGTTAAAGGCAACTCCACAAAGAATGCCTCTTTCTTTGTACTTGCATCATTTCTATACCAGAGAAAAGAGAGCAGAGTAGCCTCACCTTCTAGTTGGGTTTTCTCCTATATTGGGTTTCCCATGTCATATCTTTTGTTTATTTGTGGATGGTGTGATTATTTTTTACTTTTCTTTATTTTCCTCATCTTTTTCTATTTCATGCATAAGCATAAAATCAATAACTAAATATTATATAGATCTAAAGGGAAAATAACCTTAATAGTAGAGATTTCAATATTTGTATTAGATTTGTTGTGACAAACTATTCCAGTGGAATATCCACGGCAGTTTACAGATCATATTGGTATTAGAGCAGGTTTTTCTTTTGGGTGTTTGTGGGAAGTTCCATGATCCAGGAATCCACTTAAAGAGAAGTCATAGAAACCCTGGCCATGGTGGACGATTCTATTCATAACAACCCTGGAGATCCAACAGAAGAGAGATTTGAGAGGTTGGAAGTGCAAGTTGTCGACATTAGTTGCAATATGAACCTCCTCGTAGCGGCTCTAGCAAGCAAGCTCACACCATTCAAAGATGATGGAGGCTCTAACTCAGAGAACAAATCAGAGGGGAAATCAGAGGATCATGAATACTTGGGAAAGGAGTCGTGGAAAGAATCTGAGAAAGAGCAGTCGAGTTCGAGTTTCATGAACCCTTCACGTTCCCTATTCAAGATGGAAGCAAAAATGGAAATAACACCATACCAAGGTGAGATCAATGCATTAAAACTGAATCATTGGTTGCAACATCTAAAAGTTTATTGGTTCCCTTGATACCATATAGATCAAGGGAAGAAGATTTTGTTTGCTAGATTGAAGTTAGAGGGACATGCTTTAACTTGGTGGGAAAGGCATACGAAAATACTTAGGCTGGAGGGTGGTCCGCCAGTAATTAGGTGGGAGTAATTCAAAACCATCATTGGGTCCCAATTATACCCTATCGGGTATGTAGAGGACCAATGGATTTGGTGGCACTACTTCAGGCAGAGGCAAGGGCAGAGTGTAAAGGAGTACACCACTAAATTAAAAAAGATGGCCATCATGCTAGGTAAGTCTCCCAAGAGCCCAAATGTACTCCTCAACTATCTGGGGTTTTTACACAATCATCTACGAAAACATGTGATTCTCATCAATCCAAGGACAATGGATGATGTGTGTGTAAAAGCACAATAACTAGAAAACATAAGACAAAAGAAGGGGCAACCAAGTGGTTTGAAGTAGAAAGAGAACTAGGAAGCTTCCAAGGAGGGGAAGAATAAGTGGAAGTGGGGGGGGGGAGATAAGAAGACAACAACCACTACACATCAGTGCAAAGATCCCAACAATCATTGCAATCATTGCAACAATGATGGACACATAGAGGAAAAATGTTGGAAACTGCATCCAGAGCTAAACCCAAAGAACCATAAGAAGGACAAAAAGAAAAAGAACCTTCTAGTCACATATTCAAGCAATGAGGTTGAAAGTAGCTCAAATGTAGATGAAAATATTGTCTACACATTTATGCAAAAGGAAGTGAATTTGAGTAGCCTTCGTCACCAGGAAGAGAAAGAGATGACCAAGCTCTTCCACATCAATATTCAGGTCAAGAAGACCAATATAAATGATCTATTCGACTCTAGTTCACATGCTAATATCATAGCAACGGATTTGGCCAACAAGCTTGGATTTTAGGTTCATGATCATCCTAGCCCTTATCCATTGGGTTGGGTAAATAAGGATATAGAGATAAAGGTAAAAAAATAGTGTAAGATTAAATTTGTTGTAAGTATTGATTTTATTGATGAAGTGGAATTGGATGTAGTACCCCTTGACGTATGTGGAGTAGTGTTTAGAATCCATTACATGTATATGAGGGATGCAATCTTCATGCGAAGAGCCAACCAATACCCACTTATCAAGGATCAAAAGTCCTACATCATCAATGAGCATAAAAGCAAGTTGAAGATCTCACTAGTAAGTGCCAACCAAGTCAAGAAGTTGATTACTTCTAGTAAGAAATATGCTTTGCTTTTCTTAAGAGAAAATAAGTCTGATGATGAGTCAATGAGGGTGAATGAATCCTTGGAGGGGTGCACGAAATATCAGAAACATCAATTGGAGGAGTTGCTACAAGAATATAGAGGAGTGTTCTAGGAGCCTAAAGGGATACCACCTAAGAGGGAAGTGGAGCAAAAAATACAGATATTGCCAGACTCCCCATTGTCAAATATTGGGCTATATAGACAGTCTGTTATGGAGGCAAATGAAGTGAAGAAGCAGTTGCAACAATTGTTCGAGTAGGGTGTGATTCGACAAAGTAACTCACCTTGTGGGTCACCCATCATAATTGTTCCCAAGAAGGATGGGACTTGGAGAATGTGTATCGATTATAGGGCAAGGAACAAGATTACACTAAAGAATCAGTACCCCCTGCCAAGGATCGATGATTTGTTGGACCAACTGTAGCATGCCAAGTACTTCACTAAGTTGGATTTGAAATCAGGGCATCACCAGGTACGAGTCAAAGAAGAAGATATCTGAAGACTTCCTTCAAGACAAGGAGAGGTTTGTATGAGTGGTTGGTTATGCCATTTGGTTTATGCAACGCATCGACTACATTTATGAGACTAATGAATGATGTTTTAAGCCCTTATCTAGATTCATTTGTTATTGTCTATTTGGATGATATACTGATTTATAGTGCTACCTAGGAGGATCACATGTCACATCTTATGCAGGTGTTAGAGACTCTGAAAAAGCATCAATTATTGACCAATATCAAGAAATCTTAATTTTCTCAATAGTCTTTGCTGTATTTGGGGTATGTGATCAGTGGAGGGGAGCTCAAGATAGATTCCACAAAGATGGAAGCCATCATGAAATGACCAGTTCCTACAAATGTCACTGAAGTTGGGAGTTTTGTTGGGGGAACACAACACTTGCATAAGTTCATAGCTTCATTTTCAGTGGTAGCTGCATTACTCCACGCCATAACAACTAGTGGTAAGAGTTTCCAGTGGGGGAAGAATTAAAAGAAGGCCTTTCATGAGCTAAAAAGAGATATATGTCAAACGTCAGTGCTCGTGCTACCAAACTTGTAGAAGTGTAACATTCCCCAACTTAACCAGGGAACATTACTACGTGGAAAACACATAAAACAAAATTTTTATTTTGCTAATCAATTCCTGTAGCTTACCAGTTACTATTTAAACACATTTTTGACTCATTTATGATACCCATACTTAAATGCACCCACAACACTCTAAACAAGCACGAATTCAAATGATAAAACATATATAACAACATATAAACCATTATCATTCACAGAGTAATTGCACAACCATGAACTAGGAAATAACTCAACAAAATAAATAAACACGTATCTTTTAAACAGATTTTGTGCAACCAGCTGGCTAGAAAGGACGTTCCACCCAACCATAGAGATGTTGTTCCAAATCTCAACAACAAGTCATCCCCGATATGGGGCTAGGAATACACAAAACAAGGGTGCCTCTCACAGTCCCCTCACAACTTAATATCACACAACCCACTAAGTTTCTCCTACAACTATCTCAAACTTATTCCAGCTCTCTCCCTATTGACCTACCCAACCCAAGGAATGTATCCCTTCATTGCTCTCATTCCATTGGGAGTCCCATTCGTTGATCAGGGTCTCTCTGGCACAGGTACCTAGGAATCTCTCAGCTGGGAACTCAAGGGAACTCATTGCTAGGAAAAACTATCAGCAACACAATAACAACCACTTACAGATACAAGGAAACTCACCTAGGAGTTCACTCTTTTGGAAACTAGCTCCAAAATGCTGCAAAAACGCTCTAGCATGCTCCAAAAATGCTCCATCCTTGTTGTTCCAGCTCCAAAGCTCTTCTTCGATCTTCTCTACTTGTTGTTCCCATAAGAATTGAATGTGAAATTGTCTATTGCTACCCATACAAATTTCCTCTCTTTCCCCGAGACAGTTGATTGCTCACTTTGCCCAATGTTGATTGTACCTCAGCCCCATGCTCTCCAATAACTATTGGATGTCACTCTCACACCCACCCTATGATAGGTATTCAATGATTGGGCTCTCATACACTCAACTAGAAAATAGACGTTTTCCCCAAATGATAATAAAATTCAAAAAAGTGGGTTTGAAATAATACCCATAATTATTTCCCTTTGGACCCCTCTTAGACACTCTCGAGGCATCCCCCTCTCTTGTCAATTAATCAACCCCCATCTCTTTCCATATCCCAATCGCTGGTATTACATTATATTTATTTACAATTTGGAAAATACATTTTGCATATTACATCACTTGGTCATAGCCACATTTATATCTGCATTATGCATTAATTAAACTCGGTATTATAGTGGGGATGTTACATTCCCCCTCCCCTACAATTGTGTATCGTCCTCAATGCACTGCACCATGTCAAAATACATATATAAATTTACATCGCAATACTAAAAAAATAAAAGATTTTTTTTGCAATCTTTACCCTCCAACAACAATCCCAACCATAATCTCTCGTTCTTCTCAATCTGTTGACCCAAGGAATGCACCCCCTTCACCACCTTCAATCCATCGGGCTACACCTTTATTTTATCAGGGCTATCAACATAGGCAACCGAGAATTTCATATATATGGTTGCTATAACTAGCTACCCAAAAATGGAGTCTTGTATTTTCAGCTTTTATTTTCTTCAAAATTGGCAAAACTTTGTGGGTATTCCTCCTGCATGGTTTCTTCATGCTCCCATGTCGCATCTTCAGGATCGTATCAGATCCATTGAACCTTTACCAACCTTATGGATTTTCTCCTGAGCACTTTGAATTTCTGGTCCATGATGTGTATTGGTTCCACTTGGAAATCCCCTTCATTTTCCACCTGGATCACATTCTAATCAATTATGTGGTTAGGGTCAGGCACATATTTCTTTAATAATGACACATGATATACATTATGCACTCTCATGGATGTAGGAAATGTTATCATGTATGCAATTGGCCTTATATTTTCAAATATTTCAAAAGGCCCACAATATCTCGTTGCCAACTTCGGTCAACAACCCAATCTTATCGAACTTCTTTTTGCTTTAACTTTTAGGAAAACATGTTCCCCGACTTTAAAATCTCTAAAAACTCAGTTCTTGTCTGCATAACTCTTCTTCATGTCTTGGTAAGCCTTTAAATTATGCATGATCCTTGTCATCTTCTCTTCCATTTCCTTTAACAAATATGGCCCAATGATGGCTCTATCTGTTGGGTTATCCCAACTCGTTAGTGTGTTACACTTCCCGTCATACAAAGTTTCAAACAAACTCATCTTTTTAAATGAGTCTTGATACCCATTATTATAACAAAACTCCACTAAGTGGATATAATCTTCCCATTTTCATGGTTTATCCATCTCATACATTTTGAGCATGTCTTCAATTATCTTATTAGTCCTCTCTGTTTTCTCATCTTACTCTGGGTGATACATCGTACTAAGATTCAGATTTGTCCTAAATCCTTTGAACAAACCTTGCCAAAATTTGGATGTAAACTTGGAATCTCTATGTGAAACTATTGCCTTAGGCACTCCGTGTAGCCTGGCAACTTCCTTCATGTAAATATCTCCAATCTTTCCGGCCTTGTGTGTTGTCTTCACATGAATAAAATGAGCTGCCTTAGTCAATTTTTCCACCACCACCATGATGGAATCATGTTGCTTCACTGTTCTCGACAACTTTGTAATAAAATCTAATCTAACCACTTCCCACTTCCATTCTTGAATGGGCAATGGTTGTAGCAATCTCGTTGGATGTTTGTTCTTTGTTTTCACCTTTTGGCACTTTAGAGACTGAGCCATGTAGTTAGCCACTTCTTTCTTCATTCCCGACCAAAAGTATTGGCTCCTCACAACTATAATGGATTTCTGATAACTTGGGTGTCCACCATATAGCACATTGTGCATTTCTCTCAGCATGATATTTTCCAGCTCCATGGAATTTGGCACATACACCTTGCCCTTGTACAAGAGGAGCTCGTCCTCTTTCAATTTATAATTTCTAAATTTTTGTTGTAAATTGCTTTGTTGTAAGTTTTCTTTTATTTGCAAATAGCGTTGATCTGAATTTGTTGCTTCAAGAATTTTATCCTTTAAACCTGTCATGTACATGCTAATGGCTGAAACATACACTTCATGAGCTCTTCTGTTGAGTGCATCAACCACCTGATTTTCTTTGCCCTTTATATGTTTAATTTCAAAATTGTACTCACTAAGAAACTCCAGCCATCTAGTTTGCATGGCATTTAGTGTTGGCCATCCAAATAATGTTTCATACCACAGTGGTCTGTTCTTAGTTCAAATCTCCTCCCCATGACATAATGTCTCCACTTTTTTAATGCATGTACAATTTCTGCTAACTCTAGATCGTCAGTAGCATAGATTATCTCGTGTTCTTTTAATTTTCGGAACTCACAGCATACCATGTGATCTTTTATACTGAGGACTCCATCAAGCCCTTCCTTGCATGCATCTGTGCACACTACAAAGTCTTCATCTGGATCTGCAATCTTTAAGATGGTCGGACTTTCCAAAATGTTTTTCAACTGCTGAAGACTTTCTTCACATTTACGAGTCCACTCGAATTTCACTCATTTCTTTTGCAGTGAAGTGATTGGGCTTGCAATCTTTGAAAACCCATTTATGAATCTTCGGTAATAACCCACAATACCCATAAATGATCTGACCTCTGTCACATTTCTTGGTGTTGTCCATCCTTTAATGGCCTCTATTTTCTCGGGATCAACTGCTATCCCATCTGCTGAAATAATATGTGCCAAGTAATGGATCTTCTTTTGATAAAAGATGCACTTACTTAACTCGACATACAATTTATGATCCCTTAAAACCTTTATCACCATTCTCAGATCCTTCTCATGCTCCTCTTCAGACTTAGAATATATGAGAATATCATCTAAGAAAATGATTACAAACTTATCTGGGCACTCCCCGAACACTCCATTCATTACACACATAAAAATAATCCATGCATTTTATAGTCCAAACGACACTACTGTGAATTCATAGTGCCCGTACCCTGTTTTGAACGTTGTTTTGCTAATATCTTATTCTTTTATCCTCACTTGATGATAGCCCGATCTCAAGTCAATCTTGGAAAATATTTTTGCACCTTTCAACTAATCAAATAAATCATCAATCCTTGACAAAGGATATTTGTGTTGATACTAAGAGGGGGGTGAATCGGTATCAAGTACAATTTTAAAAACTTTTCAACTTATACTTCAACCAGATTATATATTCAATTATATCCAATGAGCAATGAACAATAGTAGAAGAGTTACACCAATACACCAATACACCATAATACACCATGCACAATGTATGAGAAATAACCAATAGTTATTGTTCAATGGAAGTAATGACTTCCAAAGGTAGCTACAGCTTCCAAATATAAAGGGAGGGATAAACCTCCAAAAGGAAGATCCAATCCTCCAATATCAAGAGAGGGTTGACCTCTCCATCCTTGTCCCTTCCTTCCACCCAAAAATATAGGAGAGATAATTTAACTTTACATTTAATTATCACCATCAACCAACCATCACATAGAACCTGATAATGCTTCCTGAGAATTCTTCAACTTCTGTAATTCTTCACTTCTTATAATAATCTGATCCTATAGATAATATAACTCAATGTATTCTCTAAAACTCCTCCAATTTTCACTCCTTGAATCCTCCCCAAAAAGGAGTTATAGAGAAAATGGTAGACCTTATTCAATTTTGGTTTATTGAGGAGAGTGAACTTGTACATAATGCCCTACGCTCAATATTTAACATCAGATTTTGAAATTCGCACACAAGAAACTAAATCTAGTACTCTTTCCAATGCAATTGGTCTCACTTCATTTGGATTCTCTATGAAGAAGTTATGACTATTTTACCCGAAATACCTATTTAGGAGTAGCTTCAGGACTAGTAAAAAACCCTATCTTCCACAGAGTGTATCTCCAAAATTATAACGAATAAAGAGCTGAAATTTTCAACACAGATACCTAGACATGTCTTCTCAATACCATACCAATTTCACCATCTGAATATTTCTAGAAAAAAATTCACAGCGAAAATGGTAAGATGACCTGTAAATAACATACCTTATAACACATCACCAAAAGACTTCATCCTCCCTTGAAATTCAACCTTCTTTACTTCATATTTCCTCTGAAATTCTAATTGTGTGTATTTAAAATGAATGTATAATGATATGTATTTATACCCTTTATGTCACTTCCTTTTAACATTAGGGCTGACCTGACATTTTCTTATTTTGTAATTCTTTTCTTTAATTATCTTCAGGGCCAACCTGTACTTCCTTCTTCAAATCACTTTGTCATATTCAAAAATTCATTTTTCCTCAACCATGAGGATCCACATGACGTGTCACCTACCACCAGAAACAACATGATGTATACTATCCATCCATGGGTGTTGTGTCGGCATGTGCATTGTCCTCCAAGTCCAAATACATTCATCAATCTTGCGGTCCAAAACCAATGACTAGTGTTGACATCAATTACAACAACCAATCTTCCAACAATCTCCCCCTTTGTCATTGATGGAAACACTCATGCTCCCCCTGTCATCATGATCCCAATTTTTCTCCCCCTTTGACATCAATGTCAAAGGGTAGGGCTGCTCCCCCCGAGTTTAATGGCAAAAGGTAACTCTCTTCTTTGGGGCTACTCCCCCTGAACATATAGCACTTAATAACACTTCATTTTTATGGTCTCTATCTTCCTTGGAGATTTTTCATGGATTTAGGATGTATATGTTACTTGGTCTTCTTGTTGCAATTGCAACCATCTTCATGAACCTTCTTCTTTGATTTTGCATCTTTGTGAGTCAAACGTGAGAGTATATCC
>JASDQU010373515.1:62761-80061 GCA_032191745.1 Picea mariana
AGGTGAAGACACAATACCTGCTTTCTCTTCTGTAATCTGATTCTGTTGGATAGAAGGTGTTTAGGCTACAATGGTTGTAGTGGCCTTCTGTGCATCTTTTGAATAAATTGTGAAGAGGATGAATTTTGTAGTATGAGAGATTACCTTGCGGCATTATTTTGGTGGAACAATAGTCAGAACTACCTCTGGCATCCTGTAGAGTTGACCCCTCAGAGTAATAATGACACTACGGGGTCCAGACTCATAAACATCATGATGTTTCCACATATGTGGTTGGGCCAAAACAACATCACATACATCAAGAGGGGTAACATCACACACTACCTCATCCTTGAAGGGCTAGATGCTATAGGACATGCAACACTGTTGGTTGACACAAATATCTCGTCCTTGGTGAAGCCCCCTGATGGTGTATGGTTGTGGGTGTGGTGTTGTCAACAACCCAAACTATTTGACGACCTCAGTTGAGATGAGGTTCTTATGGCTGCCACTCTCAACAATGAAATGCAACAGGGTCCCCTTCACCCACATCTGTGAATGGAATAGGTGCCCCCCCTCTTCAAGATCTAATGGTTCTCTCGTTGAATTGTTGTAGTCGCGACTGTAGCAGTAGGGTGTGTGTCGATGATCTGTAAGTTTTCAATATTCTTTGGATCAGATTCTGAATCAGGGTTCAATTCCTTGTCTTTGACCTCGACCACCAATGACTGTTTTGAGCGACATTCATCGGTGTTGTGCCAGGGGATTTTGTGGAAGTTGCACCACTTTTCAGTGTCATTCTTTGTCTTTCCTTTACCTTTCTTTTCCTTTATCTTGGACTGGTTGTCAGGAGGTTGTTGGTTAGGGATGTATTTACCATGCTTTGGTTGTTGCAGATGTGCAGACCCAAACTCCATTTCTTCTAGTGCCTAAATTTCTGTTCGATTTTGACAACATATCGATTAGCAAATCCCAATGATGAGATGTTTAGGAAATCCATTTCGGTTTGGATGTACATATGCAGAGCCCCACGGTATTTCAAAACCAGATGTCGCTCAGAGTCTTTGATACCCAACTTTGTGTGCAAGGTATGGAAAGTATTTGTGAACTTCGACATTGTTTGGCTCTTCTCTTGCCGCAGTGTGGTTCATCTCATGTATTAGTCTTCATATTTATCAATAAGGTAGTATTTTTCCTTGACCGCATCCACAAAAAATCCCAAGTGGGATCGACTCCATATATTCCAGATTCCTTTGTGGAACCTTGCTCCTAGTAAGTTTCCCACCAATGATTGACATGGGGGAGAGCCCTGAGAAGTGCGAAGGTGATCTTTTCCCTGTCGGAAAAATTGTGAATAGAGAAACAACCTTCTAGCAAATTCAATCATTTTTCTAAGGCATCTGCATCTATTTGACCTTGAAATATAGGACTATCAAAATTAACTTGTACCTTGAAGGGAGAGGTTCCTCCAAATTGGCCACTTGATAAAGATGTGCATGTTGCTATCGACATGCATCGAAGGCTGTGGGAAAATTTCTCCATCATTTCGTCCCTCTGTCGCATGAGAGCTTGCTCAAGCAACATGTTAATAGAATCTTTTGCTCCATTGTTTTTCTTTTCTATTGCCATATTGGGTTTCTTGGGCGTGCAAGAGTGATTGTCCTCAAGAGAGACAAGCTTGAGACCCAACTTGCTATACTCGAACCTTGTCGGGGACATGCACTAAAAAACGATCATGAGAAGCCTGCTCTGATACCACTGATCCATATTATTTTCAGAATGAAATTACAACCGAGATATTACAATGAAATACACATAAAAAATTCCAGAAACAGAGAAATACAACAGTACATTATTTCTATTAATGAAAGAAATGTACAGAGACTGTAAAAATACAGAGTGCAAGACTCACTAGAATGGTGGCAGCTTTATCTTTGAGAAGAGATGTGACAACTACGCTCATTCGAAAGAAGATGATTACAATGAGGTTTTGAAGGCATTTTTATGATAAATATGAATTCCAAAACCCTAGACATCCAAAAACCTAAAACCTAGGAGATGAAGCGCCAAAAGTCATGTGGGCCTAGTTGGGGTAAGTTGGTACATTAACTTCCCGGGGTAGTAACTTTTGCATACGATCTTCGTTTTAGGCATGTGATAGCCCATTGGAAAGGTCTTCTCGAGAAATGCACATTATGCGATCAAACTGACTTTGTCTATAGTTTGACTATGACAAGCTAAGAAAACACTGTTTAGAGCCCTGAAACGACCCTGGAAGTACAAAAAGATGTACTGACATGAAAACTTCCAAAATAAACCAGTTGGAATCGGTGGGCGACCATCAATATCCACCTGGATTTTGTGTATGGATTCATGACAACCCCGTAAGTGCAGAACCCACAATTACAAAGAAATGTCCCCATTATAGAGAAACTTGTTGAACTGAAAACTATTAAGATGAGCCAGTTGGAATTTGGAATAGGTGGGTGGCCACCAATATCCACCTGGATCATCAAGTTGTGTGTGTTGGGAGTGAGAAGTAACTAAGTGTGAGGATGTAACATATTGGTTGGACTCAACGGAATGTGCAAGTCATTTTCCTTTGCTAGGCTCTGGTTCTTAGACTTTGGAATTTAGTTTTTTAAGTGGTTGGGTTGAATGAGCATGAGAATTTATTGATTCAATGTATTTGGAAAACCATTTAGGTGGTGGAGGAGGTAATTGCAATGAGGTTGTGGGCCATCCATGAGATTGGAATTGAGGATGATTTAAAACATCATCCCAACCATCATTGGCTGGGATTTTTGGCTGCAAAGACACATGCAGTTGTACTGGTATGCCAGAAATGCTATGGCGAGGTTTCAAAGGTGGTTTTTCAAGTGTAGTATGAGGTTGAATGGCTATTTTTCTAGCTATATTTAGGAATCATGTCTGCAAGATTGGTTAAAATATTCAGGACAACCTCGTAAGTGAAAAACCCACAATTACAAAGAAATGTCCCCATTACAGAGAAACTTGTTGAATTGAAAACTGTTAAGATGAGCCAGTTGGAATTTGGAATAGGTGGGTGGCCACCAATATCCACCTGGATCATCAAGTTGTGCGTGTTGGGAGTGAGAAGTAATTGAGTGTGAGGATTTAACAAATTGCTTGGACTCAACAGAATGTGCAGGTCATTTTCCTTTGCTAGGCTTTGGTTCTTAGACTTTGGAATTTATTTTTTTAAGTGGTTGGGTTGAATGACAATGAGAATTTATTGATTCAATGTGTTTTGAAAACCATTTAGGTGGAGGAGGAGGTAATGACAATGAGGTTGTGGGCCATCCATGAGATTGGAATTGAGGATGATTTACAACATCATCCCAACCATCATTGGCTGGGATTTTTGGTTGCAAAGACACATGCAGTTGTACTAGTATGCCAGAAATGCTATGGCGAGGTTGCAAAGGTGGTTTTTCAAGTGTAGTATGAGGTTGAATGGCTATTTGTCTATCTATATTTAGGAATCATGTTTGCAAGATTGGTTAAAATATTCATAATCAATGTCAAAGTGAATGGAAAAACAAAGTCTTTTGCTTCCCCCTTGCCAAAAATCATTTGTCCTTCTTCCTCTGCCTCTTTTTCATCTGCCATGGCTGCCTCTACTGAAAAGCTCATCTATATAAAGTGTAAGCTAAATCAGAGTATGCATATAATAACAAGTGAAACATCAAATACCATTTGCATAAATATAATTTAGAAATAGTTATGTCTTGACAGTAAGCAATATCCACCTGGATCATCAAGTTTTGTGTGTTGGGAGTGAGAAGTAACTGAGTGTGAGGATGTTACAGATTAGTCGGACTCAACAGAATGTGCAGGTCGTTTTCCTTTGCTAGGCTCTAGTTCTTAGAATTTGGAATTTAGTTTTTTTAGTGGTTGGGTTGAATGAGCATGAGAAGTTATTGATTCAATGTGTTTGGAAAGTCATATAGGTGAAGGAGGAGGTAATGGAAATGAGGTTGTGGGCCATCCACGAGCTTGGAATTGAGGATGATTTACAACATCAATATAACCATCATTGGTTGGGATTTTCGGCTGCAAAGACACATGTGGTTGTACTGGTATGCCATAAATGCTATGGTGATGTTGCAAAGGTGGTATTTCATGTGTAGGATGAGGTTGAATGGCTCTTTGTCTAGCTATATTTGGGAATCATGTCTGCAAGAGATGGTTAAAATATTCATAATCAACGTCAAAGTGAATGAAAAAACAAAGTCTCTTGTTTCCCCCTTGCCCAAAATCATTTGTCCTTATTCCTCTGCCATGGCTGCCTCTACTGAAAAGCTCATCTATATAAAGTGTAAAGATAAATCAGAGTATGTATATAATAACAAGTGAAACATCAAATACCATTTGCATAAACATAGTTTAGAAATAGTTATGTCTTGCAGCAAGCAAGCATGCATACAACCTTGTTGTCAAGACATTATTTAAGAACATGGGAATTCCAATGTAATTTGGGAATGTGAAGGGCTTTTAGTGCATGGAAAGTGAAATAAATGACAAGGAGAGAAATGTCACATGTTCAAAACAATAACACATCAATCATCAACCTTGCTCCAATATCTAAATGTCTGTCAATAATCACCTCATACATGTCATATCAAAACATCCCTTCGTAATTGCTAACATACTAAATCCACTGTCTAAAGAAATTACTTGTGTGTCAGGGGGGGAAAGATACAGACTTGCTAAAAACAAAAATTGGGAACTCAAAATAACTAATGTAAAATGAGAGTGCGAGGGAGTTGGCCCTGAACAATCAACCACGATTTTATCAAACAGAGTTCATTAAAACACTCTTCAAATTCTTCCCTTGATTATAATTCTTTAAATTATCAAAGTATACCTCATCTGTCAAATATATATATATATATATATATATAACTGACAGAGAAAGGATTTCTCATTTCATACAACATGGGAAGAAAGATGAAATTTTAAAAATGGTATATGTATTTGGGACTTAAGGAATAATGAATGGAAAATGAAGTATGAGAGGATTGTTCTTGTGTGCAGAAAATAGAAACACTTCAATTTTCCAAATAATCTGAGTTATCTTTCCTTTTATTTCAAATTTCATGCTCATAATTAATAACCAAATCTGCATGTACATGCAATCTAAACTCTGCATGAAATCTTTAATAATCATCAATTATTACACAACAACCATTTTATTGTGTCAATAAAACCAATACCACAATCCCAAAACTTAATGGCATATTGTCCTGATTTCCCTTCTATTATTTCCACATAAGCCATGAAAAGGAAAAAAAATAAAATCGAACTCTTATCTCTCGATTGAGCCCTGGTGCAATAGTCCTTAAAATATTCCATGCCTAGGTCAACGTACTTATAAAAACCCATGTGAGTTTGAAAATGGGTTGCATATAACACTTTAAAATTGCTTGAAATTTATATCAAATCGACCATAAACTTAACAACTTTTCTGTGTAAGGAATTGAGATATCAGCTAGACCAAAGTATTCGACGTTCTCAGCAGTACGAGTTCAAGACAAGGTGTCTTTGTTCCATACACAGAGTTTAAACATGCACAATATTTCACTAGTTTGAACTCAATACAAGATACTCTTGATCACACACAAAACCAAAATAATATCTGAAGTTCAACATGAAAAGATATTACCAAAAAATTCTCAATCTTCAGAGTGAGGTGACAACAATAGGGTTTGCAATATTAACAAAAACCCATGACACAACAAAGTTCAAGAACACTTGCAATACATGGTTGAGTGGGAACACAGAGGGTTTTGAAGACCTGGGTTTGAAACCCTTTTAAAGAAGACTAGCATATATATGCAGAGGAAAAGAAAACCTCAAATCTATCTCCATTTTTGCTCAAGGTTTCAAAACTTAATGAGTGAAAATGTAGTTACTACAAAACCTAAATAAAGGAGCTGAAAGGAGGCTAGACTGAGCCAAAACAAGTTATATACAACAAAACCACAGAGTCAGGACCAAGGGATATCAGTTTTTGGACGAGGACAAATGTCAAGCTTGATAAAAACAAGGAAATATTTCTTTTGGAACAACAAAAATGAGCTCTAGAGGACGAAATAAACAAACATACTCATCACCCATCAAACATAGCTATTTTCCAAACTATTACTGCAAACAACATACATGCATTTGATGGGTATAAGATATATAAGCATACTTTTTCTTAACACTTCTATACCTCCGAAAAACAAGAGTTACAGCTGCCAGCAACAACCACAACCAGGCATCAGGACAACACTGTCTTTCCACAACTTCAAAAACTCAAATGCCAAAAACCTTGCGAGGGTGGTAAAATCAATTTAATTGAATGCTCACATCCCATGCATTGAATGCATGGGGCGTCACGGTCCTCAAGGCGCAAATCACATTAATTTTCCAAATCCACCTCTTATTTCCACTATCAGTATAAACCAATCACAATTCATACAACGTTGCCAAATATGAAACTATCACATGGGATATAACCATGTCAGTAAACCAATAACTCACTGCCAATTCAAATGAAAACCAAACTCATATCAACTTCAACGTTTATTTAAACCACATTCATTGTAAACAAATGATATGATAGATATATACATATTGAACTAAATGACGAAGCCAAGGTTCCAGTGGTAGTAAGTGCCATACAATATCAATGCTAAATTTATATAATGTACAATATGCACTATGTTTAAAAGACTTCCAACCTTTTAACTTCAATGTGCCAACCCTTTTTCAGGTTATATAAAAGATTTAATATATTAGACAATAAAACTCTACCATGCATAACTTGCATAAGTGGACTTACCTTGTTTTCAAATATATCATGTAACCAGAGACCAATCTCATTATAAACCTTTGTTGAGACATGTTAGTTGTAAGCAAAATAACCTTTTGATTTCTTCATAACCCTTTGTAACCCTCACACAACATCTACGAATAGGATGTATGTAACATGAAGGACCCTTTGAAGTTTTCATGAGCATAACTTTTCTTTTGTGCAATAAAACTTAAAATTGTACCGAAGAAGAAATCAATACCACTATGAAATATATATGGGATTGTTTTAGCAGAGAAGTAACCTTTAATCCATGAAATAATGAAAATAAACATCCATGTTTTCTCCCTAGGGGGTCCCCCCACCTATAGTTAAATATTTATATCACATAGATAAATAAAATTTTAAAATTATGCCTTGCAACTATTTGCAGGTTGATGACATGGTTGCGAGTTTACGAGTCAACATCTAGCGTAGGTAGCTAGGAATCTCTTAGATGGGAACTTGAGGGAAATCACTGCTAAGAAAAACCACCACCAACACAACAAAAACCACTTATTGATACAATGCAACTCACCCAAGAGTTCACTCTTCAGACCTGACAACCTGACTCTTCATTTTCTAGCTCACAAATGCTCAAAAAACACTCCAACATGCTCCATAAATGCTCTAGTCTTGTTGTTTCAGCTCCCAAGCTCTTCTCTCGTCTTCTCTACTTGTTGTTCCTGTAAAAATTGAATGTGAAAACTGTTTGTTTCTAGCCCGACGAATTTACTCTCTTTCCCCAAGATAGTTGACTACTCACTCTTCCCAATGTTGATTGTACCTCAGCACCATGCTCTCCAGTAACTATGGGATATGACTCTCACACCCACCCTATGACATGTATCCAATGATTGGGCTCTCATACACTCAACCAGAAAATAACGTTTTCCCCAAATGATAATAAAATTCAGAAAAGCGGGTTTGGATTAATACCCATAATTATTTCCCTTTGGACCCCTCTTGGACACTCTCTAGGCATCCCCCCCTCTTGTGGATTAATCAATCCCCATCTCTATCCATATCATAATAGTTGGTATTGCATTATATTTATTTACAATTTGGAAAATACATTTCGCATATTATGTCACTTGGTCGTATCCACATTTGTATCTACATTATGCCTTAATTAAACTAAGGATTATAGTGGGGATGTTACAAGAATCCCTTCAAAGTGGAGACAAATGCAAGTGGGTATGTTGTGGGATCCATTTTGATGAATGGAGGAAGGTCGATATGCTATCATTATGAAATATTTCATGGGGCAATTCTCAACTACCCTACCTATGGCAAGGAACTCTATGCCTTGGTTCAAGTTGTCAAGAAGTGGAAGCACTATTTGATGGGAAAGGAGACCATCATCCACATAAATCACCAACCGCTATAGTATTTGCAGGCCCAAAGTAAGCTAGAACAAACTAGGCATTTCAAGTGGATGGGGTTTCTGCAACAATTTCATCTATTCATTAAGTATAAGAAGGGAAACACAAATAAGTTGGCAGACATGCTTTCACGACCACCCACATCTACAATTACAGCTTTGGAAACTCTGATGCGCATGAATCCTTTTACCCATGATGCATACAAAGATGCATACATATACGATGAGGACTTCAAGGAGGTGTTTTAGCAGCTACAAGGCAAAATTCATATAGAAGAAGGTGACGACAAGGATGACTATGATTTCTATAAAGGTTTACTCTACAAGCTCAACAAGCTCTATGTTCTTAAAGGTGAATGATTGCATCTTATTAGAGAGGCTCACACCTCCAAGGTTGTAGGACATTTTAGTGTTGGGAAGACAATTTCCAACTTACAGAAGTATGTGTATTGGCCTAGAATGCAATAAGATGTAGCATGGTATATTATAGGATGTATACTTTGTTATACCAACAAGCCCAAAAATGGGAAGCAAGGTCTATAACATCCCTTACCTGTATCCACTCAACCTTGGGAAATCATTTCCATGGATTTTGTGGGAGGGTTACCAACAACCCAGAAGGGACATGACTATTTATTTGTGGTAGTTAATAGGTTCAACAAGTTGTGCATTCTCATGCCTTGTAAAAATACCATCAACGGACAAGAAGCAACAAACAAGTTCTTTGAATAGGTTTGGGTGCACTTTCAGATACCAAGGAGCATCATCTTAGATAGAGATACTAGATTTCTTAGTGCATTTTGGACTACAATGTGGGAGAAGATGGACACTAAGTTGAAGAGGTCTACAACCTTCCATCCACGAACATATGGGTAGAGAGAAGTAGTCGATAGGACTTTGGTGCAACTTTTGAGGGGTTAGAATCAGAAGCATCCGAAGACTTGGGATGAAAATATAATCTATATACAACAATCTTATAACATGGCAGTCCACACTTATATTGGTAAGTCACCTTTTGAAATTTGCTTTGGATGTTTTCCACCTTCATCCTTATATGTTGTATATGGACAATAAGAAGGAGTGGGGGAGGACCTAACAGGAGATGCATTAAATGTGACTCTACTTGCCATGATGCTTTGACTTGAAATCTTTGGAGGGTGTACTTGTCCATCTTTGCAGGAGCTTATTAATGGACATTTTAGAGGAACAAGCCCAACTTGGGCCGTCATTGGGGCAGGAAACCCACCGGTTAGATGCCATGGCCCAGACCTTGGGATAGTTCAAGAGAGGAACATTGGCTTTAGAGGCAAAGGAAGAGACCTTGGAGGATCTCACCTAGCCCTTGCAAGCCCAACGATTTGCCTTTGGAGGCTAAAATGTCATCTTTGAGGGCTTAATGTCACCCTAGGACTAGGGTTTTGGTGGTGATGGTGGTGTTTGATGGACACTTGGCACTTTGACGAGGGAGATCCCTTGTACCGTGAAGAGAAGACCCCCATGCATGAAGGGAAGGCCTTTTGAGGCCCAATGATTTCATCCTCAAGCTCAACAAATTGACAAAATGACCAAGACGTCACCCTAGAAGGGGTTGACGTCACACTTTTAGGGTTTTCTTCATGTGCAAATTAAAATTATTTTGTAAAGGGGAAAAGTAAAGGGGGTTGGCCTCCTTACTTTTTGGTTTACCCTATCTTTATGTGGACAAACACTTTCCAGGAGTTTTGTATAAATAAGAATCATTTTCATTTCATTTTGACATAACTCACTCTCTCTTGAGTGAGAGATACCTGGCTGAAATTTTCACCCCTCTTGGGAAAATTGCATGTCTCTCTCTTTGATGCTATTTGGATGCTTAAAACTTGTATTGTGGAGATAAAGTGGTGCACCATCTCTCTTGAAGCTTGTTCATGCATGTGTGGTGGAATATTCTTGGTAAGGAAGAGTTTATCTTGTTAATTTTTGGACTAAGTAATGAATTTATGCTTTGTATTGTTTCTTGCTTGGTTGCAAGGTTGATCTGTTTTAATTCTTGGAGGAGCATAAGGGAATACACTCTCCACTAGGATCTATCACTATTGTCTTGGATAGGCTATTTTGCAAAGGTTGCTAGGAGGAGTAAAAGGGATTACACCCTCCTAGATTTACCTTGCTAGGTTTAGCATGCTCTAGGAAGTAAAAGGGATTACACCCCTAGAGAAGTTGCTAACCCTGGATCTTATACAAGAGATTCCATAACCCAATATATAAAGCAACAATCTAAATTGCATTGGAGACACAATATTCTTACATTGGAATACATGAATTTACGAGATATTGTAATTGTTCAAGTAAAGGGGGTTGGCATCCTTACTTTTTGGTTTACCCTATCTTTATGTGGACAAACACATCCTAGGAGTTTTGTATAAATAAGAATCATTTTCATTTCATTTTGACATAACTCACTCTCTCTTGAGTGAGAGATACTTGGTTGATATTTTCACCCCTCTTGGGAAAATCACATGTCTCTCTCTTTGATGCTATTTGGATACTTAAAACTTGTATTGTGGAGCTAAAGTGGTGCGCCATCTCTCTTGATGCTTGTTCATGCATGTGTGGTGGAATATTCTTGGTAAGGAAGAGTTTATCTTGTTAATCTTTGGACTAGGTAATGAATTTATCCTTTGTATTGTTTCTTGCTTGGTTTCAAGGTTGATCTGTTTTAATTCTTAGAGGAGCATAAGGGAATACACCCTCCACTAGGATCTATCACTATTGTCTTGGATAGGTTATTTCACAAAGGTTTCTAGGAGGAGTAAAAGGGATTACACCCTCCTAGATTTACCTTGCTAGGTTTTGCATGCTCTAGGAAGTAAAAGGGATTACACCCCTCTAGAAGTTGCAAACCCTAGATCTTATACAAGAGATTCCATAACCCAATAGATAGAGCACTAGGCTAAATTGCATCGAAGACACAATACTCTTACATTGGAATACACGAATTTACAAGATATTGAAATTGTTCAAGTTGGATTATTTTCTACATGTTATAAGCTTTCTTGTGCTCTAAGGGCGACCTCTTTTAGCCAAGGATTTCATTGCTACAATGAATTTAATTCTATGGCCATTAGGTTTGCAACAAACTTCACTTTCTTTCATCATTTACTCACTGTTCCATCGTGGAAATTCACTTGTAAACTTAGATTATTGTTCCACTACTCATTGGCTATCTTTTTTATGGTTTACTTGTTGACTTCTATGGTCGGAATTTGTTGCTATAAAAATTGTTTTCTACATCCATAAGGCTTCCCTAATACATTTTTGATAACATATTTTTGCGGCCCTATCTTACCATCAAAAGTTGAGTTTAAGCATTGGAATATTGTCTACATGTTTTGGGCTTAGTTATCCAATAATCATTTGATGAATTTGATGGCTAATTATGAAGTTGTCATAACTTACTCATTGTTGGTATAATTTTGATATATGTTATAGTTATGGGACAAGATCAGCGCTTGGGAGCAAATCTTTTTTTGAACTGATTGAAAATTGAAGAAGATCAAGCGATTGGGAGCTGAATGATCACGAGTGATCTGGGAGTTTCACTCCTAGACTTTAATGTAACAGAACTTAAGTAGTAGTTAGTTGTTTTTTTTCGAGAAGACGAGTAGTCGGAGGGAACCCTAAGAGCCCTCTGGGATAAATAGAGGTGTTGTATGCCTGAATGGGGCTACTGCAAATTAGTAGGAGGTTGTTGTGATTTAGTTGTTGCTGAATTTTTAGTTATTGTTTTACCATTGTTGTAGCCATTTACATTTGAATGAATATAACAAAGGAAAATTGATCCAATGCATGGTGTTGCTACTGTTTACAATTCCCTGTTATTTTTTGTTTTCATGAATGAACGCGTTATTTTATTGAGTATATTAAACTGTGAAGTATTTGGATAAGTTTCAATTGTTTTTTTCCATTGAGTTTATGCAAGGTGTGCATACAGTCTGCAAGGAGTCCATTGACGGAGTCAGTTTCAACTAAGAAGCTCAGAAGAGATAGCGTGAAACTTCCATTTGCAATAAGTGCAAAGGGATTGTTGTAAGGTGTGCATAGTTTCCCACAAGAAGCTAAGTCTTGCGTAAGAATCTATTGTAAAGAGTGCACAGATTCGAAGTTAGACTAAGTGTCAGAGTAAGCCCTCTAAGGAGTCAAAGGGTACGAGAGACAAAGCTCAGGAGAGACAGTGGAGATAAATCTTCAAAGGGAGTGAAGCTCTGAAGATTTCACAAGTCATCGGCTAGGATCCGTCCAAGAGGAAGTGGGATCGTTCCAGATCGTTGGATCGAGGAAAAGCGCACAAGTTTTAAGTCTCTGCATGCACACAGGAGCGAGAATTCATTGAAGTCCCGAAAGCGATTAGGGACTGTTCATCGTCTAGATAGACACATGGAAGAAATCTGTCGTCTTTGGGTGAAATCACTCAGGGAGAAAATGAGTGCATGAGAGTTTAAACTTCCGAACCCCGAAGAGCCGAAGTGGATCGTGGCCATCAGATCCAGAAGGACACGCGTCAACAGATTGTGTACTTCAGGTGGAATTACTCTGGGAGAAAACGAAGGTGGAGAGTTGAAACTCCCGAAGTACGAATAACCGAAGAGGCTTGTGGTCGTTGATCAATGGGAGGTACGTGTCAATAGATCGTGAACTCCAGGTGAAAGTGTTCCAAGAGAAAGTGAGTGGGGAAGAGTCGAGACATCCGAAGGCCGAAGTCCCGAAGTGGACTAGAGTCGTTGATTTAAGGTGGACATGTTGCGCCTGATCTGAAACTTTGGGTACAAAATACTCTGGGGGATAGCGGAGGTCGAAAGTGTCGAACTCCCGAAGTGCAGAGTCCCGAAGTGATCTTGATCGTTGATTGTGAAGGAGGTAGAGGACCGTTGATCTGATCTTGGTTGAAGGTTCTGAAGTCACGAAGCGCCAAGAGGCTAAGCCCTGGGTCACAACACAAGGAAGAATCTAGCACCCGTTAGTGAGAGACTTGGAAAAGGGTGCTAAGAGAGCTGGACCCGTAGATAGCCATCGATCTAAGAACAAAAAATCGACAATGGTGAATCATTGCGTGGAGCGGAGGAAAGACTAGAGAACGTGCTAGTTCACAGCTCGTTATTTGCTAGAGCCGTTGATCTCATCGGGACAGGGGATCAACGACCACGATTCAATCGAGATTGGGTGAGCACTTTTTTTGTTGGGGGGACAGAACTCTTCCATAAAGAGTGAGCACGTTGGCAGCCTGCAATTACTCTGTACCTTTGGGATCCTGTACAATTGTCTACCCAAAGTAATAATAACACTGCGGGATCTAGATTGATACACAACATGAAACTTCCACAAATATGGTTGTCCTAAAAGAACATCACAAACTTCAAGGGAAACAATATCACACAGTACCTCATCTTTGAAAGGCTTGATGTCGTAGAGCAGACGACATTGTTGGTTGACACGGAGATCTCTTCCTTGATGAAGCCAACCGATGGTGTAGGGTTGTGGGTGCAGTGTCGTTGGTAGGTCCAGCCGCTTGACGACCTTTGCTGAAATTAGGTTCTTCTGGCTACCGCTGTCGAAAATGAAACGATTTGGAACCCGTTGACCCACATCTGCAAGTGAAAGAGGCGTTCCCCTTTCTCTGGTTCTTCTGGTTCGCTTGGCCGGACTTTGGTGGTAGCGACTGTGGCACCGGGTTCAACATCAATAATCTGCTTCACTCCTTCATGATTTGACTCGAAATTAGAAACGACCTCTAACTTGAAAGCCTTCAGCTCAACCACGAGGGACTACTTGGAGCGACATTCGTCGGATTTGTGCCAAGGAATTTTATGGTACTCACACCATTTTCCTGTTTCCTTCTTCATCTTTTTGTTGCCCTTGTTTTGTTGTGGCTTGGATGGATTGTCCTAAGGGCGACCATCTTGACTTGGTCCTTTGTTGTGTGGGTTCGAGCTACCTTTTCCCTGCTTCGGCTATGAGGGGTTTGCATATCCAAACTCTCGTCGTTTCTGCTTAAATCTTTGCTCGATCTTGACAATGTATCTATAAGTCGTGCCCAATGAGGTAATGTCTAGGAACTCCATTTTTGTTTGAATGTATCAAAGCAAATAACCGTGGTATTTGAGCACCAGATGATGCTCAGAATCTTTGATACCCAATTGGGTGTGTAGGGTATGGAAAATATTGGTGAAGTCTGGTACTGTCTGGTCCCTTTCTTTCCATAGGGTGGTCCATCTGGTGTACTGGTCCTCGTAGCTTCCAACATGGTAGTATTGTTCTTTAATAACGTCCCGGAAGGAATCCCATTTAGGGGCCACCACAAAAATTGCAGATTCCTCCACGACCCTTTGCTCAGAGTAAGTATCCCACCAATCTTTCACATGGGGAAAGGCCTTCAGGAGTGCAAAAGTGATCTTTTCCCTATCGAAAAAATTGTGGACCCAAAAATATCCTTCGAGCAGATTCAACCATTTATCTACAACATCCACATCTATCAGTCCTTCAAATAATGGAATATCAAAATTTACATGTAACTTGAAAGGGGTTTTATGGTTGTTTGATGAAGATGCTTCTCCCGTAGGCAACTGTCGAAGGATCTGCGTGAAGTTGTACATCATTTTGTTCCTTTGTCACGCGAGGGCTTCCTCGAGCAACATTTTAATAAGATCTCATGCTCCATCATCTTTATTTTCATCTCCCATGGGTTGTTGTCGAGCTCAGTGTGATCAATCTGGTAATGGCTCGATGGGTTCGAGTCCCAACTTCTTGTACCCAGACCTTGTTGGGGACATGCACGAAGAAAAATAAATGAAGAGCAAACTGCCTTGATACCACTGATCTAGATTTAGGAGCAGAACTAACTGATTAACAGACTAAAAACAATAAACATAGAGATAGGAGGAATAACACAAATATCTAGTGAACAATATCTTCTATTAAATAAAGAAATAGGACGAAACTGTAAAACTGCAGAACTGAGACTTGCTCGAATGGTGGTAGCTATCTCTGAGAAGAGATGTGGCTGCTACGTGCATCCGTCTGAGCATAATGGATTACAATGAGACTCCATGGGCCCTTTTCATATTACTCATCAATGCCAAAACCCTAGACATCCAAAAACCTAACCCTAGAAGGTGAAACACCAAAATTCATGTGGGCCATATGGGTAAGTTGGTGTAATTTGGTACCTCAACTTCCTAGAGTCATAAATTTTTCATACGACCTCTATTTTAGGTGCGTGATAGCCCGTTGGAAAGGTCTTTCACAGAACTACACATTATGTTGTCAGACTGTGATTCCGTTTACATTTTGACTGTGGCGAGACAAAAAAACAATGTTTAGGGCCCCAAAACAACCCTGAAAGTATAACAAGATGTGTTCCCATGAAAACATACAAAATAAGCTAGTTGTATTAGGCGAGAAGCCACCCGTATCCACCTGGAGAATGTGTGAGGCTTCAGACAACCCCAGAAGTCTAGAACTCACAATTATAAAGTAGTACAAAAAGACGTGCTGAACAAAAATAGACACGAGGAGCTAGTCGGAATAGGTGGGTGGCCACCAATATCCACCTGGATCACGTAAGTGCAGAACCCGCAATTATAAAGAAATGTCCCCATTACAAAGAAACGTGTTGAATTGAAAACTATCAAGATGAGTTAGTTGGAATTTGGAACAGGTGGGTGGCCACCAATATCCACCTGGATCAATCCTCCCGCCTTAGGAAGCAATAATCTCCATTCCGTTGAGTGCCTGTGGAAGAGGGGAAAGCATTTTCTGAATCTGAATCTTGGTTAGTTGTGTGCCTTGTTGGAGAAGTTGCGTTGCTTGGTCTATGGAAGGTTGTCATGAACCTGTTGCTGGCGGGGTTGAATATGTTCCACCAACATGTTGTCTCTGGGCTTGACTGGGCATTGTGTAGGTGCCACTATAGGTGAAGACACGATATCTAATTTCTCTTCTACAATCTGCTTATGTTGGATAGAATGTGTTGAGGCTGTAGTGGTTGTAGTAGCCTTTTGTGCATCCTTTGAATAGACTGTGAAGAGGATGAATTTTGCAGTATGAGAGATTACCTTGTGACACTGTTTTGGTGGAACATTAGTCGAAACTACCTCTGGTATCCTATAGAGCTGACCCCCTAGAGTAATAATGACACTACGGGGTCGAGACTCATAAACAACATGACGTTTCCACATATATGGTTGGCCCAAAACAACATCACATAAATCAAGAGGGGAAACATCACACACTACCTCATCCTTGAAAGGTTGGATGCCATAGGACATGCAACACTATTGGCTAACATAAAGATCTCATCCTTAGTGAAGCTACTCGATGTTGTATGGTTGTAGGTGTGGTGTTGTCGACAACCCCAACTATTTAATGACCTCATCTGAGATGTGGCTTCCACTATAAACAATGAAATGCAACATAGTCCCCTTCACCCACATCTGTGAATGGAAGAGGCACTCCCCCTCTTCAGGATCTACTGGTTCTTTTGGTTGAATTGTTGCAGTCGCGACAGTAGCAATAGGGTCTGCGTCGATGATCTATCCATTTTCAATATTTTTTGGATCATATTCTGAATTAGGGTTCGACTCCTTGTCTTTTACCTTCACCACCAATGAATTTTTCGAGCGACATTCATCGGTGTTGTGCCAGGGGCTTTTGTGGAAGTCCCACCACTTCCCAGTGTCATTCTTCGTCTTTCCTTTACCCTTATTTTCATGTGTCTTGAATTGGTTGTCGGGAGGCTGTTGGTTAGAGCCATCTTTACCATGCTTTGATTGTTGTGGATGTGTAGAATTAAACTCCCATTTGTTCTGGTGCCTAAATTTCTTCTCGATTTTGACAACATATTGATTGGTAGCTCCCAATGATGAGATGTTTAGGAAATCCATTTCGGTTTGGATGTACCTATGCAGAGCCCCATGGTATTTCATAACCAGATGTCGCTCATAGTATTTGATACCCAGCTTGGTGCGGAAGGTATGGAAAGTATTTGTGAACTCCGATATTGTTTGGCTCTTCTCTTGCCATAGTGTGGTCCATCTCATG
>JASDQU010373515.1:80111-95574 GCA_032191745.1 Picea mariana
GCTTCCACAAAAAAATACCAAGTGGGCTCGGTTCCATATATTCCATATTCATCTATGGAACCTTGCTCCTAGTAAGTTTCCCACCAATGTTTGAAATGGGGGAGAGCCTTGAGGAGTGCGAAGGTGATCTTTTCCCTGTCGGAAAAATTGTGAATAGAGAAATAACCTTCTAGCAAATCCAACCATTTTTCTAAGCCATTTGCATCTATTTGACCTACAAATACGGGAATATCAAAATTAATGTGTACCTTGAAGGGAGAGGTTCATCCAAAGTGGTCGCTTGATGAAGATGCACATGTTGCTACCGACAGGTGCTGAAGTATGCGGGAAAAATTCTCCATCATTTCATCCCTCTGTCGCACAAGAGCATGATCAAGCAACATGTTAATAGGATCTTCTGCTCCACCATTTTTCTTTTCTGGAACCATATATGGTTTCTTAGGCATGTGAGGGCAATTGTCCTCAAGAGAGACAAGCTCGAGACCCAACTTGCTATACTCGGACCTCGTTGGGGACATGCACTGAAAAACGATCAAGAGCAACCTGCTTTAATACCATAGATCCAGATTATTTTCGGAACGAAATGAAGAAGAGATATTACAATGAAATACCCATAAAAATTGCCAGAAACAAAGAAATACAACAATACATGATTTCTATTAATGAAAGAAATGTAAAGAGACTGTAAAAATACAGAGTGCAAGACTCACTAGAATGGTGGTAGCTTTATCTCTGAGAAGAGATGTGATGGCTACGCTCATTCGCAAGAAGATGATTACAATGAAGCTATGAATGTCTGTTTATGATAAACATGAATGTCAAAACCCTAGAAATCCAAAAACCTAACCATGGGAGATGAAGCACCAAAAGTCATTTGGGCCCCGTTGGGTTAAGTTAGTACATTAACTTCCCAGGGTCGTAACTTTTGCATACGATCTTTGTTTTAGGCGTGTGATAGCCCGTTGGAAAGGTATTTTTGAGAAATACACATTATATTGTCAAAATATGACTCTACCTATAGTTTCATTGTGGCAAGCCAAGAAATCATTGTTTAGAGCCCCAAAATGACCCTGAAAGTACAGAAAGATGTACTGACAAGAAAAAATCCAAAATAAACCAGTTGGAATAGGTAGGTGACCATCAATATCCACCTGGATGTTGTGTAGGGCTTCAGGACAACAGTGTAAGTGAAGAAACCACAATTACAAATAAATTCCCCCATTACAAAGAAACACGTTGAATTGAAAACTGTCAAGATGAGCCAATTGGAATTTGAAACAAGTGAGTGGCCACCAATATCCACCTAGATCATCAAGTTTTGCGTGTTGGGGGTGAGAAGTAATTGAGTGCGAGGATATTACAGATTGGTCGGACTCAACATAACGATCATGTCATTTTCATTTGCTAGTCTCTCGTTCTTAGACTTGGGAATTTAGCTTTTTTAGAGGTTGGGTTGAATGAGCATGAGAAGTTATCGATTCAATGTGTTTGGAAATCCATTTAGGTGGAGGAGGAGTTAATGACAATGAGGTTGTGGGCCATCCATGAGCTTGGAATTGAGGATGATTTACAACATCATTCCAACCATCATTGGCTGGGATTTTTGGCTGCAAAGACACATGTGGCTATACTGGTATGCCATAAATGATATGGTGAGGTTGAAAAGGTGGTCTTTCAATTGTAGGATGAGGTTGAATGACTCTTTGCCTAGATATATTTAAGAATCATGTCTGCAATATTTGGTTAAAATATTCATAATCAACGTCAAAGTGAATGGAGAAACTAAGTCTTTTGTTTCCCCTTGCCAAAAATCACTTGGCCTTCTTCCTCTGCCATTGTTTCCTCTGTCATGGTTGCCTCTACTAAAAAGTTCATCTATATAAAGTGTAAAGCTAAATCATATTATGCATATAATAACAAGTGAAACATCAAATACCATTTGCATAAACATAGTTTAGAAATAGTTATGTCTTGACAGCAAGCAAGCATGCATACAACTAGGGATAGACAGAAAGGAATAACTTTAAGACAAGTTTTCATCTTTGCTTTGAAATACTTTAACACCTCGCTCAATTGGTCATTATTTAAGAACATGGGAATTCCAATGTAATTTGGGAATGTGAAGGGCTTGTAGTGCATGCAAAGTGAAATAAATGACAAGGAGAGAAATGTCACATGTTCAAAACAATAACGCAATAGCACATCAATCATCAACCTTGCTCCAATATCTCAATGTTTGTCAATAATCACCTCATACATTTCATATCAAAACATCCCTTCGTAATTGCTAACATACCAAATCCACTATCTAAATAAATTACTTGTGTGTCAGGGGGGGAAATATATGGACTCGATGAAAATGAAAATTGGGAAGTAGAAATAACTGATGTAAAATGAGAGTGTGAGGGAATTGGCCCTGAACACTGAACCATGATTTTATCAAACAAAGTTCATTAAAACACTCTTCAAATTCTGCCCTTGATTATAATTCTTTAATTTATCAAAATATACCTCAACTACCATATATATATATATCAAACTGACAGAGAAATGATTTCTCATTTCATACAACGGGGGAACAGAGATGAAATTTTTAAAATGGTATATGTATTTGGGACTTAAGGAATAGTGAATGGCAAATGGAGTATGATGGGACTGTTCTTGTGTGCAGAAAATATAAACACTTCCATTTTCCAAATAATCTGAGTTATCTTTCCTTTTATTTCAAATTTCATGCTCAGAATTAATAACAAAATCTGCATGTACAGGCAATCTAAACTCTGCATGAAATCTTCAATAACCATCAATTATTACACAACAACCATTTTATTGTGTCAATACAACCAATACCATAATCCCAAAACTTAATGGCACAATGTCCCGATTTCCCTTCTATTATTTCCACATAAACCATGAAAAGAAAAAAAAAATCAAACTATTATCTCTCGATTGAGCCCTGGTACAAAAGTCCTTAAAATATTCCATACCTAGGTCAACGTACTTATAAAAACCCATGCGAGTTCGAAAATGGGTCACATATAACCCTTTAAATTTGCTTGACATTTATATCAAATCGACCATAAACTTAACAACTTTTCTGTGTAAGGAATTGAGATATCAGTTAGACCAAAGTATTCGAAGTTCTCAACCGTACGAGTTCAAGGCAAGGTGTCTTTGTTTCATGCACAAGGTTTAAACATGCATAATATTTCACTAGTTTGAACTCAATACAAGATACTTTTGATCACGCACAAAACCAAAATAATATCTAAAGTTCAACATGAAACTATATTACCAAAATATTTTCAATCTTCAGAGTGAGCTGACAACAATAGGGTTTGCAATATGAACAAAAAGCCATGACATGACAAAGTTAAAGAACACTTGCAATATATGGTTGAGCGGGAACACAGAGGGTTTTGAAGACATGGGTTCGAAACCCTTTTAAAGAAGACTAACATATATATGCAGAGGAAACGAAAACCTCCAGTCTATCTCCATTTTTTCTCAGGGTTTCAAAACTTAATGAGTGAAAGATGCAGCTACTACAAACCTTGAAATAAAGGAGCTGAAAGGAGGCTAGATTGAGCCAAAACAAGTTATATACAACAAACCCATAGAGTTAGGACCGAGGGATATCAGTTTTTGGACAAGGACAAATGTCAAGCTTGATAAAATCAAGGAAATATTTATTTTGGAACAACAAAAATGAGGTTTAGAGGATGAAATAAACAAACATACTCATCACCCATCATGCAGAGCTATTTTCCAAAATACTACTGCAAACAACATACATGCATTTGATGGGTACAAGCTATATAAGCATACCTTTTCTTAACACTTCTATACCTCCGAAAAACAAGAGTTGCAGCTGCCAGCAACAACCACAACCATGCCTTAGGATAAGATTGTCTTTCCATAGCTTCAAAAACTCAAATGCCAAAAACCTTACAAGGGTGGTAAACTCAATTTAATTGAATTGTTGCATCCTATGCATTGAATGCATGGGGCTTTACATTCCTCAAGGCACAAATCACATTAATTTTCCAAATCCACCTCTTATTTCCACTATCAGTATAAACCAATCACAATTCATACGACGTTGCCAAAAATGAAACTATCACATTGCATATAACCATGTTAGTAAACCAATAACTCACTGCCAATTCACATGACAACCCAACTCATATAAACTTCAACATTTATTTAAACCACATTCATTGTAAACAAATGATGCGATAGATATATACATATCGAACTAAATGACCAAGCCAAGGTTCGAGTGGTAGTAAGTGCCATACGATATCAATGCTAAGTTTATATAATGTACAATATGCACCATGTTTAAAAGACTTCCAACCTTTTAACTTCAATGAGCCACCCCTTTTTCATTAGAACCAGCAATATCATATAATTGCGATGACATTTAGGTTATATAAAAGATTTAATATATTAGACAATAAAACTCTACCATGCATAACTTGCATAAGTGGACTTACCTTGTTTTCAAATATATCATGTAACTAGAGACCAATCTCACTATAAACATTTGTTCAGACATGTTAATTGTAAGCAAAAGAACCTTTTGATTTCTTCATAACTCTTTGTAACCCTCAGACAACATCTACGAATAGGATGTATGTAACATGGAGGACCCTTTGAATTTTTCATGAGCATAACTTTTTCTTTTGTGCAATAAAACTTATAATCGGATTGAAGAAGAAATCAATACCACTATGAAATGTATAAGAGATTGTTTTAGTAGAGAAGTAACCTTTAATCCCCGGAATAATGAAAATAAACAACCATGTTTTCTCCCCAGGGGGTCCCACCTATAGTTAAATATTTGTATATCATAGATAAATAAAATTTTAAAATTATGGCTTGCAACTATTTGCAGGTTCATGGCATGTTTGCGAGTTTACGAGTCAACATCTGGCATAGGTAGTTAGGAATCTCTCAAATGGGAACTCGAGGGAACTCACTGCTAGGAAAAACTACGAACAACACAACAAAAACCACTTACTGATACAGTGAAACTCACCCAAGAGTTCACTCTTCAGACCTCACAACCTGGCTCTTCATTTTCTATCTCCAAAATGCTCAAAAAACGCTCCAGCATGCTCTAGAAATGCTCTGGCCTTGTTGTTCCAGCTCCTAAGTTCTTCTCCCATCTTCTCTACTTGTTGTTCGTGTAAAAACTGAATGTGAAAACTATTTGTTGCTACCCCTACAAATTTCCTCTCTTTCCCCAAGATAGTTGACTACTCAGTCTTCCCAATGTTGATTATACCTCAACCCCATGCTCTCAAATAACTATGGGATATGACTCTCACACCCACCCTATGGCATGTATTCAATGATTGGGCTCTCATACACTCAACCAAAAAATAACGTTTTTCCCAAATGATAATAAAATTCAGAAACGTTGGTTTGGATTAATACCCATAATTATTTCCCTTTGGACCCCTCTTGGACATTCACTAGGCATCGCCCTCTCTTGTGGATTAATGAACCCCCATATCTATCCATATACTAATAGCTGGTATTACATTATATTTATTTACAATTTGGAAAATACATTTTGCATATTACATCACTTGGTCGTAGCCACATTTGTATCTACATTATGCATTAATTAAACCAAGGATTATAGTGGGGATGTTACAAGAAACCCTTTTGAAGTGGAGACACATGCAAGTGGGTATGCCATGGGAGCCACTTTGATGCAAGGAGGAAGGGCGATATGCTATCATTATGAAATATTTTATGGGGTAGTTTTGAACTAACATACCTATGGCAAGGAACTATATGCCTTGGTTCAAGTTGTCAAGAAGTGGAAGCACTATCTGTTGGGAAAGGAGACCATCATCCCCATAGATCACCAACCACTATAGTATTTGCAGGCCCAAAGTAAGCTACAACAAACTAGGAATCACAAGTGGATGGGGTTTTTGCAACAATTTCATCTATTCATTAAGTATAAGAAGGGCAACGCAAATAAGTTGGCAGACATGCTTTCACGACAACCCACATCTACAATTACAACTTTGGAAACTTTGATGCACATGAATCCTTTTACCCATGATGCATACAAAGAGGCATATAGAGAAGATGAGGACTTCAAGGAAGTGTTTTAGCAGCTACAAGACCAAATTCATATAGAAGAAGGTGACGACAAGGTTGACTATGATTTCTAGAATGGTTTACTCTACAAGCTCAACACGCTTTGTGTTCTTAAAGGTGAACGATTGCATCTTATCAGAGAGGCTCACACCTCCAAGGTTGCATGACATTTTAGTGTTGGGAAGACAATTTCCAACTTACAGAAGTATGTGTATTGGCCCAGAATGCAAGAAGATGTAGCACGGTATATTAGAAGATGTATACTTTGTTGTACCAACAAGCCCAACAACAGGAATAAAGGTCTATACCATCCCTTACTTGTACCCACTCAACCTTGGGAAAGAATTTCCATGGATTTTGTGGGAGGGTTACCAACAACCCGGAAGGGACATGACTATTATTTGTGGTAGTTAACAGGTTCAACAAGATGTGGATTCTCATGCCTTGTAAAAAGACCATCAACAAAGAAGAAGCAACAAACAAGTTCTTTGAATAGGATTGGGTGCACTTTCGGATACCAAGGAGCATCATCTTAGACAGAGATACCCGATTTCTTAGTGCATTTTGGACTACATTGTGGGAGAAGATGGACACTAAGTTGAAGAGGTCTATGACCTTCCATCCACGGACAGATGGGAAGAGAGAAGTACTCGATAGGAATTTGGTGCAACTTTTGAGGGGTTATAATTAGAAGCATCTAAAGACCTGGGATGAAAATACGATCTATATACAACACTCTTATAACATGGTAGTCCACACTTCTATTGGTAAGTCGCCTTTTGAAACTTGTTTTGGATATTTTCCACCTTCACCCTTAGATGTTGTATATGGACAATAAGGAGGAGTGAGGGAGGACCTAACAGGAGATGCATTAAATGTGATTCTACTTGCCATGATGCTTTGACTTGAGATCCTTGGAGGGCGTACTTTTCTATCTTTGCAGAACCTTGTTGATGGACATTTTGGAGGAATAAGCCTAGGTTGGGCCTTCATTGGGGCAGGAAACCCATCGGTTGGATTCCATGGCCCAAACCTTGGGACAGTTCAGGAGAGGAACGTTGGCCTTGGAGGCAAAGGAAGAGACCTTGGAGGATCTCACCTAGCTCTTGCAAGCCCAACGATTTGCCTTTGGAGGATAAAATATCATCTTTGAGGGATTGACATCACCCTAGGGCTAGGGTTTTGGTGGTGATGGTGGTGTTTGATGGACACTTGGAACTTTGATGAGGGAGATCCCTTGTACCTTGGAGAGAAGACCCCAATGCATGAAGGGAAGGACTTTTGATGCCCAACTATTTCATCCTCAAGCTCAACGAATTGCCAAAGTGACCAAGACATCACCCTAGAAAGGGTTTACATCACACTTTTAGGGTTTTCCTCATGTGCAAATTAAAATTATTTTGTAAAGGGGAAAAGTAAAGGGGGTTGGCCTCCTTACTTTTTGGTTTACCCTATCTTTATGTGGACAAACACTTTCTAGGAGTTTTGTATAAATAAGAATCATTTTCATTTCATTTTGACATAACTCTCTCTCTCTTGAGTGAGAAATACTTGGCTGAAATTTTCACCCCTCTTGGGAAAATTGCATGTCTCTCTCTTTGATGCTATTTGGATGCTTAAAACTTGTATTGTGGAGATAAAGTGGTGCACCATATCTCTTGATGCTTGTTCATGCATGTGTGGTGGAATATTCTTGGTAAGGAAGAGTTTATCTTGTTAATCTTTGGACTAGGTAATGAATTTATGCTTTGTATTGTTTCTTGCTTGGTTGCAAGGTTGATCTGTTTTAATTCTTGGAGGAGCATAAGGGAATACACCCTCCACTAGGATCTATCACTATTGTCTTGGATAAGCTATTTTGCAAAGGTTGCTAGGAGGAGTAAAAGGGATTACACCCTCCTAGATTTACCTTGCTAGGTTTTGCATGCTCTAGGAAGTAAAATGGATTACACCCCTAGAGAAGTTGCAAACCTTGGATCTTATACAAGAGATTCCATAACCCAATATATAAAGCAACAATCTAAATTGCATTGGAGACACAATATTCTTACATTGGAATACATGAATTTACGAGATATTGCAATTGTTCAAGTTGGATTATTTTCTACATGTTATAAGCTTTTTTGTGCCCTAAGGGCGATCTCTTTTAGCCAAGGATTTCATTGTTGCAATAAATGTAATGCTACGACAATTAGGGTTGCAACAAACTTTCCTTTCTTTCATCATTTACTCACCGTTCCACCATGGAAATTCACTTGTAAACCTAGATTATTGTTCTACTGCTCATTGGCTATCTTTTTTACGGTTTACTTGTTGATTTCTATGGTCGGAAATTGTTGCTATAACAATTATTTACTACAGCCATAAGGCTGCCCTAATACATTTATGATAACATCTTTTTGCAACCCTATCTTACCATCAAAAGTTGAGTTTAAGCATTGGAATATTGTCTACATGTTTTGGGCTTAATTATCCAATCATCTCATTTGATGAATTCGATGGTTAATTATGAGGCTATCATAACTTACTCATTTATGGTATAAATCTAATATATGTTGTAGTTCTGGGACAAGAATCTTATCTCGTTGATTCCCCTTATGTTTTGAGGCTTATATCACACTATATTGTTTTGTTTTGGTGTTCTAACTTTATTTTGCAGGGATACAACCTCAACAACCATCTTCCACCTTCCAAGGTCTCTTTTCCAAGTCTCAAAGACATGCTTGACTTTGACCATAGGGGTGTCCTTCTCATTTCCTTATTATCTTGTTGCAATCCCTCTAGGGTCACCCGAGATTCCCCCCTTGTGTAGGATTTCTCCTTCACTAAAGAGAGGGGAGGGTTTATCTAAAGTGACAGTGGGTAGACTCTCCCATAGTTGTCTCACCCTTGTAGATTGAGTCGGGCTTTTCCCAACCTACAATCCGTGCAAAATTGAATCTCGGTCGTTGATTTGTTCAACCTTTCAAAATGGTCGAACCTTATGTATTTTTAAATTTGTCATGACGAATCTCAACCGTTGATCTTGAGATCAAAAGTGATCTCGGTTGTCGATTCGTCAATCTTCCTGTAACTCTACAGACAACCATTAAAACTCAAATTTCGACCATTCCAGGTCGAATTTCGATCTACAACTTAATCGCTCTACTCCATTAACCCTCTTAAATTGTCCAGAGTCATTCAAACTCGGATTTTACCCACTAATTTGGGGATTCCTCTCTAAATTCTTCATTTTCCCCCAAATATGTCACAAACAAAATCTGCAACAACGAATCTACTCAAATTCTCACTGAAATTCGCATTGGTTCTTGGCCCATACGGGTCCAGTGTTGAACTAGTAGCTCTGATACCACTTTGTAACGTACCCAACCCCCAACTAGGTCACGTCACTACTAAAACGGCCCAATAAAAATTTCCGATACAAAATACAAATGCAGAAATTAACATACAACATGAAATGCAAATTCATTCAACTATCCATGTTCTATAAAAACGTAAATACAATTGTTCAACCGTGCATAGAAACAACTAAATAACATACAATAGCATTCTACCATATAAACAAAGATTTAAATACATCATTCTGCCCCCAACAAGCAATAATAACGAAATATATTTAAGAGTAAATTGCACAACAATTATATCATCATTATACATGAGTAAACATATCAAATAGAACACTTATCTTATAAAAGATTCAACCTGTTGTAGAGGACGAACGTTCCTCCCAACCGTAGCCTTGTTGTTCCAGTTCTCAACAACAAGACACCCCCAAGCTGGGGATATGAATCCACAAGAGACGAAGGTCCCTAAGGCTGGCTAATGTCCCCTTTTCAACAGCTAAACTCTCAGCTAATTCTTGTCCACCAACACAACTCCCCTCAACCTGCACAAACCAAGGGATGGAATCTCCCTTCACTACTCATAGCCCCTCAGGCCTTTCCACTCCCCTCCAGGGCTTCCAACACGGGTTGGATAGGAATTCTATTTGTTGGGACCTAAGGAATTCTATATTTGCACCACAAATTCGCCCAACAACCAAAATACATGCTTCTTGGACGAGTTTCAAACAACTCGTCACTCCCAGGCACACAACCTCTTTCTCCATGCAGTTACAGCTCCAATCAACAACCAAACATGTTCACAACAACTATATATAAGATCCCACACTCATAACTCTCTTGTTGGCCAAAAAACTCCATGTAAAAACAACTCTCTATGCCAAAAACGTGAATGTGCAAAAATATGGTCCCCTACCCATACAATTTTCCTCTATTTCTCTTGCTTGCTTGACTTACACTCTTCCCCAAACTGATTGTACTCATCCCCCATGCTCTCAATAACTATGGGAACTGAATCTCACAACAACCTTCTTACATGAATTCAATGATTGGGCTCTAGAACACTCAACAAATAATGAAAGGTTCATGGCAAGGATAATTTAGAGAAATATAATAAATGGGTTTTGGTTTAATAGATATGGGGAAATCTTCCCCTTTGATCCCTTCCCTCTCTTGTGGATACTTAGCCCCCAATCTTCGTCTGTGTGTATTTGCATCCGACGATACATTTCATTCGTTATATTTCAATTTACATCGTTTACATATTGGCTCTCAGCCATACATCACATTTGAAATATACATTGCTTTGCTCTCGGCCACATGCTATATTTACAGTACACATCATTATTTTGGGGTTTGAAAATGGGGATGTTACAGTAGTAGCCATACATGCCATAGGTTAAAGGAAACTCCACAGAGAGTTCCTCTTTCTTTGTACTTGCATAATTTCTATACCAAAGAAAAGAGAGCAGAGGGTAAAAATAAAGCTCCTTAGGTTCTCTTCAAACATCATGTGCTTACCATACTTTGGTGAATTAGAGGGATAACTAAATATGTGATAGGAATGAAAAATTGCTTCTGACATTTTGTGGTACCCTCCATTTATTACAAGTTGACTTTAAGAATTCCACCCATTCTAAGAACATGTATTGTGGTGTAAAGTCATTAGTTTTACCCTTCCAACTCAATGCAAAGCATTATAAGTTCCACATTGTCAACTTGTTGGGCAATGTAAATGCAACTTCCCCAACTACGAAAATCCTCAACATAATAATAAATATTGATAAGGATGGGTATTTTATTGCCATCCCCATATCTCGACATTATTCACAAGTAGTTTTCAATATGTTTTCCACATCCTCTACCCAATTGTATATTATTGCTTCCTCAACTATATGGCTAATTGGTTCCAAAATATTCAAAACTACATCCAATGCCCAAATGAAACTGGTCAAACAAAGAGCTGCAATGACACAATTCCATTCACCTGTTCTTCCTTCACTTGGTTGATGACCAACCATTTTGAATTTTTGGCATCAACTTTCCCTATAAACTTTTCGATCCACTTTGTGGGATTGGCGAATTTGGGAAGGCTTTCACACATATTGGGTAGTCTAATTATCCATGAAATCAGTTTTGGAGTGATTTCAACCAACTTTTCCTATTATTGTACCAACTAATTATAAATTTAGTTCCTTCCTCCTTCAAACCCTCAAAACCTGCAATTTGAGGAACCCCCAAGTATAACCCAATCTTTGATTTCTCTAGCATTCATCTCTCCATTTCCCTCCATTGACTACCCATTTCTTGTAATTTTGACAATGGTAGTCCCAATCAATTTCATCCATCCTAGCATTCCTCATTCAGTGAAATTCAACTTGAAGTTCTATCAACGGGTTCTCGTTGAACCTATTCTTTGTTCTAGGCTCAATGATTTGAGGTACATGAGTCATTGACATTGTTGGTACTATGCCCCTCACCTTTTGCAACATGCTTTTTCTTAGGTAAAATTCCTTCCTTTCAAACCATTGCACTCTACTATTCAATACACTGCTTGCTTGTGTGATTGTTTAATTGATGGAATAGTTCATTAAAAGTGCACATTAAATGTGATCTATGTAGGAGATTATGATTTTCTGGTTGATCAATTAGATCTTGGTCAACTTTTCTTTTGCACTTGGTTGAGCCTCATTCAACTTTCTCCCTTTTTTGTGTATTGAAGCTTTGTTACTTGTGTATTCACCTATGATTTTTCTTCCATCTTCATTATATTGACATTTAGTTGGGATATGCCATCGTTTTTTATAACGATTCTTTCCTTCTATTGACACTTTCTTTCCTCTTCTTACTTGTTATGTATCTATATCATGTCGATTCCTTGCTTATCTACTTACTCTTTCGCTAAAACCTTCATAATTTTTCACTGGATCCCAATTGACTGTCACAATATTTGAATGTCCTTCTTCTTGCTAGTTGTGATGGCTAAGGTTTGAATTTTAAATAACCATTTGTCAACAATTATTCACCCAACTTTCCCCAAACGACCACTTTTTTCAAAATCAAAAATCAAGAGCTTGCCCACCAAAAGACCTAGTTTTCAAGCAAACTCCTACCTAGTGGTGGCACAAAAGTTTTCACCACTAGAACCCTTATTTCCTTATTATATTTTTCTTTTAAGACTATGTCCACAAGTGAGTAGGTTTTGAAAAGTTTTCACCACTAGAACCCTTATTTCCTTATTATATTTTTCTTTTAAGAGTATGTCAAGTGAGTAGGTTTCGAGATAGACTCTCGCTCAGTGGTGCCACAACTTCTTCTTCTTCTTCAAGGATGACACCTCTTGAACTTAGCACTATTAATTACTTTGTGCAACAACTTCCCTTAGAAAGTGTCCTAAGTTATAATACTCAATTTGTCCTTATGTATTCAATAACATAGAGGCCAAGCCACATTATCTCCAATTTTCTTGGCTTCCCTTTTATTATGTTCTCATACACAAATACAAGGTCTCTAATGTCAACTTTTTTTTCTTCATGTTTTTAGACTTATTGATGATGGAAAGCTATTGATATTTCTTTCTTCAATTTATTAAGTTGGTGTAATTTATCTTCTGTATTGACACTTTAGTTATCCACGCAACGATTTCACTGCTAAAGTCTACGAAGGTATACATACCCTACCCCCCTCTGGATTTGAACTTGTGACATCTTAGGAGGAAACACATGTTCTTAACCATTAGGCCCACTCAGGTTGTATATAACAATTCAATTTAAATGATATTATAGTTTGCATTGTATGACTTAGTCCTAATGGAAAAACAAAAACAATAATATGATATCTCTCTTTCTCAATTATAAATAAAAAATAATTTCATAAATTTCATTTAAATACATGGATGGATTAAACTAAAATTTAATATTATGTCTAAGTTATATGATATATCTCAATAATGTGTGGAATATATAAATTTGGCGTTGTCTAACTGTTCTATGTTTTGGATCTTTTAACCTAAATCCAATAACATAAATCTCGATTAAATCATAATTTTATGTTGTTTAAATTATATTTTTAAATGCATAAATTGATTCAACGTGTGAAAAAACCCCTTAAACATTTTGATTATCTGAGATATATAGATCCAACGAATTCTTGCAAAATCAACAACAAAAAATATAAAAAAATAAAAATAAAAATAAAATAAATAAATAAAACTAAAACTTAGAAAGTTTAAACTAGAAAAATAAATTTAAAAGTTTAAATAATCCTCGTTATTATGTTGAATTATTTACCATGCATGCATTAAATTATGAAGTGGGACATGCTTTAATTTATGAAGTGTAACCGTTATAATCTATGTTGACTAAACCATGCATGGAATATGACATCTCACCTTACTTTTTGAAAGATGAAGGGGTTCTAATATGAAATGAATTTATTTGGTGTGGTTAGAAAGATAATTTTACGACATCGTTATTTATATGTGTTTTTAATATGATTTTTAAGTTTGATATTTTTAAGTATTTACTTTAATATAATATAATATAATATTTTAAATTAATTATAATTATTATAAATATGATATAGTAAGTGAAAAATGGTATAGAAATTTTGAGTAATGTTTTTTTGGGGTAACATGTTAAATTTTAATTGGTTGTATTTGAGTTAATATGGGATTAATATTAAATGCTATTAAAAGGTACTTGATCTTATTTTCATAATATTTTTACAAATAGTATTTAACCTTAAACTATTATTTGGTTATGGAGTAAGACCTAAAATTATTAATGATCCAAGATTAATATTAATCCAATATTATAACAACTCATTTTAAAGATGTGGTTTTCTTTGATTAACCAATCCACATTTATGGATAGTAATCGATAATAACTATTTTCAATAACAATAAATTATAATAATAATAATCTATTTTTAAGGTCACGATCAAGCCAAACACCAAATTGGTGAATGAGACCTCCTCCGCCTAGCAATTTGATCAATAAAATCTACTAAGTATACATAACAACTATGAGTAAGACCTAAAACTATTAATGACCCAAGATCAATATTAATCCAATATTATAACAACTCATTTTAAAGATGTGGTTTTCCTTGATTAACCAATCCACATTTATGGATAGTAATCAATAATAACTATTTTCAATAACAATAAATTATAATAATAATCTATTTTTAAGGTCACTATCAAACCAAACACCAAATTGATGTATGAGACTTCCTCGACCCAACAATTTGACCAATAAAATCTACTAAATATATATACCAACCTAAATCAATATACACATTTAAATACATTTTATAATTATATAATAACCTATTAAATACCCACATATAAATTGAATTGAAAAACATCTACATTATTTAAATTATACATTATTACAAATTTCTTAACAACAAAATTTACAAAATTACAATTTACTCCACAATTAAACAAACTCTGTATCTCGCAACCATCACTGGTTACACAACTTAATTTAAAAACACGGCACGGCCCCAAAAAGCGGCGCACGTGCGTAGGTCCTCGTTAACTTCGACTATTTTCTCTTCAAAAATTGCAAATACCGCCTTGTTTCGGGTTTGTTGGCCAGCCCTCGATGCCGGTTTCCGGTTTTCACGTTGTCATCTATGCTTTGGGATGGCCAAGAAACGGGTGGGGAGTGCGGGCACTAGCAAACGGGTGGGGAGTGTGGGCACTAGGTAGTATTTTTGTGGCTTCCAATACTATGTTTGTTATGTCAACCCTGAAGAAAAAGGAAAGCATCTTTTACGGCATACTGGGACAAGATTTTTCTCTCTGAAGAATTGGGTGTAGATGCCCATTTAGTTTCTCAGACTCTAAATTTTTCTGGGGTGTTTGCGATGAGCTCCGTGAGCACGCTGGGCATATGCCTCAGCGTTGTGTTTGCATGTTTTCTGCTGTCGATCATGATCTTCTGCTGGAAGAAGCGACTCAATAATCCTTCTTCCCCCTCTTCTTC
>JASDQU010373516.1:25734-37661 GCA_032191745.1 Picea mariana
GACTCGGGCGTCGAGCGTTCGGTAATAGACGCGCTCCCCGTCTTCAAATTCGCCTCGCTGCAAGGCCTGAAAGAGGGATTAGAATGCGTGGTTTGTTTGAGCAGATTCGAAGGTTCCGAGGTCCTGCGATTGCTGCCCAAGTGCCAACATGCGTTTCATGTCCACTGCGTGGATACATGGCTCGAATCTAACTCCACCTGCCCCTTGTGTCGACGGAGGGTCGAGGCCGAGGACGTGTTCATGGCATACCGACACGAGGATGTCGAAGAAGCCGAGGGACTCGACGACAGTACGCCTCAGCTCCTGCAAGCCTTCGTGCAGAGAGAAAATGTCGATAGCGTGGGAAGAGAGTCCGAGTCTTCCAGATTTACGGTGCCAGGCAGCTTCAGACTGCCGAGCGGGCGGTCGGACGCCGTGGGGTCAATTAGGTTTTTTGGCAGCGGGAGAAAGAAAGGGCTGCTGATCTCAGAGGCCGACGAGGAGTCGAAGGAGCTGCAATTCTCTCGTCGGTTTGCTCATCGTATTGTCGTGTCGGATGTCATGTCTCAACATCGATGGAGCGATATCAAGCATTCTGATTTATTGTTTCTGAGCTCCCAGATGATCACGACCGATAGCGGACGCATGGCTTTCGCAGATGAAAAGCCGACAGACGAATTTGTGACGAATCGCAGAACGACTGAAACAAAAAGAGTGGGCGGATCTTTTGCTCAAATTGGCCAGAAGAGATCGATGTCTGAGATCATTGGCTTCAACAGATTTCAGTCTTGCAGCAGAAACAACAATACACTTCTTCCTGTTACCAAGTATGGAGGAAGAGATGAGCAAAAATGGTTTTCTATTGCCGAGAAGACTGTGCAAGGGTTGGCCAACAATGGTACTGCAAATGACAGAGGGATGGAACAGACAATTAAATAATTTTGATCTCACAATCCAAGTTGACTGTAGAAAGTTAAATTGAATAATTTTGCACGGACAAACAAGCTGCTTGTAGAAATTTGTAAATTTATATTAATTTTATCAAATTTTATAGTTTGTATAAATTTTTGGCTATTTTTGATAAAAAATAATTTTATCTTACAAAATTTGGGTTAATCATTTTTAGAATAGTTAATATTTTTTTGGAAAAATCATGGAAAATTAGTTATGAGTCAAATTTAGCCCCTAAAATCATCCATGTTCGCAGTTGATGAATAGTTTCATAGCAGTTTCATCCTTGCTTCAAGCTGATGATTTTTTTGGAGATAATGAACCAAATTTAGCCCCTAAAATTATCCATACTCCCAGTTAATAAATAGTTTCATAACAGTTTCATCCTTTCTTCAAGCTAATGATTTATTTTTTTGAAGATGAATTACGAGGAATTGTATTTTAGACTAAGCTGTTATGATAAGTACCAGATTCAAATTTCGTGAAGTGCTTGTGTTATATTTGGATGAATTTAATGTTAATGAAAATTCGGTTCTAATATCTAATGATATGGCGGTTGCCTCTTTAACTTCTAGTGGTAACCGTAATCCTGGCTACGCATCAATAAGCAAAGAAATTATCAAGTGACCACTCTCTTCATTCTCTATCGACGGTCATAAATTTATCTTTCTTTTGATATCGACCTTCTTTCCCTTCGTTTTATGGAAAGAGGTTTTAATTTCGCCTTAGTTCCTTATCATAGATATCATATAACGCATCACCTTTCCACATACCACATATAAAATTGAGAAAATCAGTCATGAGTGTGGAGTAACCCTTCGTCTTTTCAAATTTCCTAAACTTAAACTAACTAAAGAAGAGTTTCAGTCTATTCATAGTTTGGATGATAACTCTCATATCATTATCTTAAAAGTCGATAAAAGTAATTTTATCATCATTATGAATATCTTTGACTATGAATCCAAACTTCATGATCTTCTTTCTTTTTTCTCATACAAACCTCTCACTAAAAACCCTTTGAATACTATAACTAAACTCGTCATTGAAGCCATTAAAGCTTCCTCCTTGGATTCAAACATCCAAAAACATTTTATTCTTCATAACCCTAAAACCCCTAGGATTTATGGACAACCTAAAATTTACAAAAAAAAAGATATCCCCCTCAGACCTATATAGTAAGTGCTATAGGTGCTTCCACTGATGTCCTTGTCCGCTTTCTTGTTGACAATCTCAAGTCCTTCATTGGAAAAAATTATTCCTTCATTAATGATTTCACAAACAATCCTTTGAATACCATAAGTAAACTCGTCATTGAAGCCATTAAAGATTCCTCCTTGGACTCGAACATCCAAAAACATCTTATTCTTCATAACCCTAAAACCCCTAGGATCTATGGACAACCTAAAATTCACAAAAAAAGATATTCCCCTCAGACCTATATAGTAAGTGCTATAGGTGCTCCCACTCATGCTCTTGTCCACTTTCTTGTTGCCAATCTTAAGTCTTTCATTGGAAAAAATTCTTCCTTCATTAATGATTTCTTTGATTTTATCCAAAAAAACATGGGATCTTCACCTTGATGAACGTGACTTGATGGTCATTTTTTATGTTGTTTCTTCATTTACCAAAATTCCTATCCCGGAAGCCCTAGACTTCATCTCCAAGTTGGTTGACACTGAAACCCTCAACCTCATTGAAATTTGTCTCACCTCTACTTTATTCATCGGGACTTGCTATGAACAAACCGAAGGTACAACCATGGGGTCATCCCTATCCCCAATGGTCGCTAATATTTTTATGGAACATTTTGAGACTTTAGCCTTAAAAAAAATTCATCTCAAACTGAAACGTTGGTTTATGATGACACCTTTGTTGTTTGGCATCATGGCCACCCCTCTCTAATCTCCTTCTTTAACCATCTAAATAACATTCCATCCCATGTCCAATTCACTATGGAAATGCAAAAGGGAAATTCTCTTCCCTTTTTGGATGTTCGTATTTATCATCTTCTTAAAGGCTCCCTTACCCATCAAGTCTATCAAAAAAAGAGTCATACCAATAGATAATTGTATGCCTAATCCCATCATCATCCTACCCAAAAATTTGTTGTTCTAAAAACTATGATTACTTGAGCCATCCAAATATTTTCTCCCCAATTCCTTGAGAAAGAAAAATGCCACCTAACCAAGGCCCTTATGTCCAATGGTTACTCCAACTCTAAAATTAACAAAGCCATTTTCTTAGCTCACAATCCCAAATTGAATAAATTTTCCTCCTCTTCCCCATCTCTAGCTCTCATTCTCTTCCCTACATCCAAGGCACTATTGATCACATTTCTAAAATTTTGGCTAAAAGGAATATAAAAACCATCTTCAAACCTTATAAAACCCTAAAAGAGTCATTTAGATCTGTTAAGGATATATCTGACCCGATGCTTGGCTCAGGGGTTTACCAATTCAATTCCTTACTCCTATGAAAAATCATAAATTGGACAAACTAGTATATCCTTCAAATCTCGTCTCAAAGAAGACATAACTAACACAACCCACAATCATATCTCTAAGTCCACTATTTGTTGGAAGATTGGTTGTTGTCATTGATGTCAACCCTAGTCATGGGTTTTGGACCGCAAGATTGATGAAGGTATTTGAACATGAAGGAAATTTCACATGCAGATACAACACCCATGGATGGATAGTATACATCATGGTGTTTCCAGTGGTATGTGGCATGTCACGTGGATCCTCATGGTTGAGGAGAAATGAATTTTTGAAGATGACAAAGTGAATTGAAGAAGGAAGTACATGTAGGCCCTGAATATAATTAAAGAAAATAATTACAAAATAAGAAAGTGTCAGGTCGGCCTTGTTAGAATATAGAAGATGGTGTGCTCATTTTACCATTGACGATACCTTCGTCACCCAACCATAGGCCGAAGCCTCCCTCGGAGCACCTTAACCTTGACTGAGAATTCCTCCGGAAGCAAACCCTAGGCTAGATAGCCAAACAAAGGGTAGTGCATCATTCCCTAAGGATAGCGCATCACAAAAGGCTGATCAGATAGTCCAAACCCTAGCCAAGAGATATTCAACCCAATACTGAAAACTTGCTGCTGCTGCAACTACACCTGCAACCCTCCTCCACATGTGCGCACCAAACTACAACTGCAGTGCGCACCAACTTGGAAACTACAATTCTGAGATGCTGCAAATGAGAACTGGCACCCTATATTTATATTAGTTCTGCCATTTTTGCTGGGGTCGACTTCTCCTTCTGGATAAGTGTCTGTTCAATATATTATTATTATTTCTGGCTGACTTCTTCTCTTGGAGGCTAATAACCTAATATAAATTATCTTCTTGAGCCGACAAGGCTTCTAGGGTTATTAGCTAACTAATTAGGGTTTCTCTTGCTTCCCGGAGTCTTCTATTCTCGTCAGGTTCATTCGTGGAGGTAAATACCTCCTGCAGCTACCATAATATTAATACTCCCTCCTAGCTAGAGAGGTATTTACAGGTAATGGACTTGAGCACAAAAACATACCATTTACCTGGTAGCATCAATATAGTCGTCTAGACTATTTCATGACTAGATCATGAGCATCACCATCACGTTCAGTTGCATCAAATCTCGAAACCATACTTCATCTGAGTAATTAGATATGATGTTGGATAAGTCACTCTTACCATAGAGTGATACAAGAGGAGTAAAAGTTCTGAACTGTTTTCCATCTGGAAAATCTCTGTTCATCATCCACCTGAATGATCATTATCTCCAATAAACTGTTGATAGTCTTCAAGGAAATTAGAACAAGGATAGAGCACAACTGTGTCTATTCATAGTAGTACATAACTACAATCCAGTGGTTCACTACCACATCAAGTAACACACAAGTACTTGATCAGTAACGTATGGCTGCGAACAATGAAACATATTCACCACAATAGTCCTCATCTACTGTCATACAATCTTCATAACAAACATCTGATAGAAACCTGCATAGAAACAATGTTATGATATAAACTAATTTGTCTGGGCCAATCTTTCACTCACATCTGTGAGCTCTGAAAGAATATCTGCCTCACAAACAGTGGAACATGTCCACCACAATAGTATATCTCTACTGTCTGGAGACAGGTAGTCTCCATAACAATCATGTGATGCCATCTTGCATAGAAAAATATTGTTAAAGATAAACTGAATCCTCTAGGCCAACATTTCACTCACGTTTGTGAGATCTGAAAGAATATCTGCCCTCATCAGCAATGGGCTATCTGCCCAATTCTTCACAAACAAGGAAGAAGGATTATTTCTGATTTCTGAGCCTGGACCATTTCTCACCCTGGGCCATTCTTCCCACATTAATTAAAGTGCACCCTGGAAAAAATGTATAAACCTTAAGAAATGTTTGGACCATTCTTCACCCTAGGCCATTCCTCCTACACTAATTAAAGTGCACCCTGGAGAGAATGTATAAACCCTAAGGAATGACTGTCCCTGATTGTTGAGCCTAGACTATTCCCCACCCTGGGCCATTCCTCCGACACTAAACAAAGTGTAACCTGGAGAGAATGAGTCTTCCCTAAGGAATAACTGTCCAGACCATTCTCCACCCTAGGCCATTCCTCCGACACTAAACAAAGTGCAACCTGGAGACAATGAGTCTGCCCTAAGGAATGTCTGTCCTTCATCAACCTCCAAAACAGACCATTCTTCGAAACTGCTCACAACTGTGAACTTCGAAAGAATGACTGCCCAGTGAGGCAGACCACAATGACTGCCAAGAAGAATGATTGTCCTAGACCACTCCCCATGTTAACCACAATGGGAAGTCGTTGTCTATGATACATCAACAATCAGTCTGCCTCCCATGTTAACTACAATGGGAAGTCACTGTCCATTAGAAATCTCAATCCACTTTCCAAACAGGAAAGCATCTGTCCAATTTAGACTATTTTTCAATTACAAAGATAAATAATATTTTCAGTGTTCTCACCTAACTTGGAGAGTCATTTATTCCTTTTCCAATAAGAAGGAAGTTGTTTCCATCTTGAGTACGCAAAATCGTTCATCTTGGATAGAAGCTTTACCAAAATGTCTGCTTATCTGCTTATTTGTGGAGATATGTTGGAGAAATCGTTTTCTCCTTTCTAGATTTTATCATGGAGAAATGCTTGTACTTTAGTCTGGAACACTGTGAAGGCTTCATGTAGATCTGGACGATAGAGTACATCATAGTTGGATAACTGAAACATATCCATGTGGCGCTTCTTCTGTCATCATGAGATCTGATCTACTGAGTAGTCATCTTGATTTTATAGGAAATCTTCACCACGCTTCTGCTGTGCACTAGAGGTTCTCCACCAAGTTGTCTTCTTCTTATTTGCCTACATGAGTCTCTTTCTGGTATACCTCAAAGTCTTGTGATTTCTCTTCATACGCTCTTTATTCAATTTCTCTGGAGGACATACTTTGCATTTATTTGATGTAGAATTCCAAATCATGGATGTTGCGGATGATATAGTGACTCATGTAGTGATACGTCTATTGTACTGGAACAAGTAATCATCATAGTCTTCTCCCTCCATCTGGGAGAACCTTTGGTTCTGGATCTTGCAATGCTTTCGTTCATAAGTCATCTATACATTGTTCTTCATCACGACCTCAAGTTCTTCTGCTTGATTGCTTTTATTGAGTTCATATTAGGTTGGTAATCTTGTGATTCTTGATACAATGACTGGTTGTTCTGATTTCTCTTTCTTTCTTGGAATCCTCATGTTCTTCTTCATGTTTTTATTTAGCTCTTGGGTCCATGGAGTTTCTTATATATTCCATGCCCTAGAGATTCCACTTCTTCCTTTCATCATAGGATCACGGATCTGGATGGACAACCAAGAATGATTTAAGGCTTCTCTTCAAAGAGGTCTTCTTCTGCAGTTGAGCTGAGCACGTACTGTCTTTCATGGCTGCTACCATGGATATATACATTTCATCATCTTTAGTGGATCATAGGATTAGCTCCCTCCTAATCTTTACTTCATGTAAGAGTGCATATATTCGGCTCCCTCCATCTAACAGAGTCCACGCTTCCGTCTTGTTGTCTTCTATAGAACATCATAAGTCTTTTTTCATTTTCCTCTTGATTGTTGACTTCTTTCTATATTTTTCTTTTTCCAAGTCTCTTCAAGATTGATAGCTTTCAAATGATATATTTCATATTTTCTTGTTGTTCTTCCATGGATATAGTTTTTCTTGGAACATTTTGTCTTTCTAGGAGATAGATATACAAGATATGTACAAAGACGATGCAAGCAAGATATGTACAAGAAATAAGAAGAATGTTGTTACCTTTTTAGTAGAAGAAGTCTCTTCCATTCTGCTTAGTCTTCTTTGGAGGTTCCTTTTCTTTGGCAACTGATGCTTCATGTTTCTCTTTCCTTTTCTTTAGCTAGGGACACTGGTTCCTGTAGTGACCATACTTTTGACAGTTGAAGCATTATATTTCTGAAATGTCTTTCTCTTGATTTGGCTTCCTCCTTGAACCAAACTTCCTTTTGTTCCTGAAGTTCTTGAATCTTGTTGTGAAGGCTTGATCATCGTACTTCTTTTGGGGTTTCTCTTTTGCATTGATCCTTGATTCTTCTTGAGCAAAACAAGTCCAAAGTTCTTCAAATGTTAGGTACTCCTTCCTTGTGTTCATGCTTATGGCAAATGCATCCCATGTCTTGGGAAGACCATTGAGTACTATGTTCACCAATTCATTTTCTGAAGTGATCTCTTCAATAGCTTGTAGTTGATCTCTTAACTAGGAGATCCTTACAAAGTATGATTTTATGATGTCGTCGTCATTCATCTTCATGTTACAGAGCTCATTCTTTAGACTCATAACTTGTCCAATGTTTCTGACTGAGAAGAAATTTGTTAGGGCATCGTACATCTTCTTCGATGAGTCAAGATGGGAGATATAGGGTATCAAGTGGTCTTTTATGGAATCCACTATGATACTCATGGAATCGATGTCAACATCTTTGAACTTCTCCATAGCTGCAACGTTCTGCGGTTCCTTCTCTTCTCCTTCTTTAAACTATGGCTTCACTATCTTTCCTTTCACAATATCTAGTACTTTATTCTTAGCAAGGATGAGGTCAATCCTAGTCTTCCATGCTCTAAAGTTAGAGGCTCCATCTAACTTGTTCTCAGACTTCATAGAGTTCGTCATGGCTGCTTGACTTGGTCAAACCCTAGATTTGACCAGAAATCCAAAATTCATGTCTTGGCCTCCTGAGAGTACCAGGAGATGCGCTGGGCTAGGGCGCACTGATCTATCCGGAGATTAGGTCAATCTTGTCACTTAAGGTGTCTCAACAAGAGGTTTAGAGTTTCTACAACTGCTTCTACTAGTAACCCTAGTTGCAGTGTCTTGGAAGTTGCTTCTGCTAGTAACCCTAGTGGAAATTCCTCAACGCGCTCAATATCTAGCGGCTATGTTTCCTTCCATCATTTTAGGCTGACTGAAGGGGTGTGGGCCCATAACCTATTAGAATATAGAAGATGGTGTGCTCATTTTACCATTGATGATACCTTTGTCACCCAACCATAGGCCGAAGCCTCCCTCCGAGCACCTTAACCTTGACTGAGAATTTCTTCGGAAGAAAACCCTAGGCTAGATAGCCAAACAAAGGGTAGCACATCATTCCCTAAGGATAGTGCATCACAAAAGGCTGATTAGATAGTCCAAACCCTAGCCAAGAGATCTTCAACCCAATACTGAAAACTTGTTGCTGTTGCACCTGCACCTGCAACCCTCCTCCACATGTGCGCACCAAACTGCCACTGCAGTGCACACCAACTAGGAAAATACAATTCTGAGATGGTGCAAATGAGAACTGTCGCCCTGTATTTATAGTAGTTCTACCAATTTTGTCGAGGTCGACTTCTCCTTCTGGATAAGTGTCTGTTCAATATATTATTATTATTTTTGGTCGATTTCTTCTCTTGGAGGATAATAACCTAATTTAAATTATCTTCTTGAGCCAACAAGGATTCTAGGGTTATTATCTAACTCATTAGGGTTTCTCTTTCTTTCCGGAGTCTTCTATTCTCGTCAGGTTCATTCGTGGAGGTAAATACCTCCTGCAACTACCATAATATTAACAGGCCCTAATGTTAAAAGGAAGTGACATAAATGGTATAAATAAAAATCATTATACATTCATTTGATACAAGTTTAATTTCATAGGAAATAAGAAGAAAAGAAGGCCAGATTTCAAGGGAGGATGAAGCCTTTTGGTGATGTGTTCTAAGGTATGTTATTTTCAGGTCATATTACCATTTTTGCTATAAATTTTTTTGTAGAACGATTCAGATGGTTAAATCTCTATGGTATTGAGAAGACATATCAAGGTACCTCTGGTAAAAATTTCAGCTCTTTATTCACAATAATTATGGAGATACACTCTGTGGAATATAGGGTTTGTGACCAGTCCTGAAGCTAGTCAATAAATAGGTGTTCCGGGTAAAATAGTCACAACTTCTTCACCAAGAATCCAAATGAAGTGGGACAAATTTAAATGGAAAGAGTAAAGACTTTAGTTTCTTGTGTGTGAGTTTCATAATCAGATGTTAATTATTGAGCCTGGGGCATTCTGTGCAAGTTCACTCTCCTGAATAAACTAGAATTGAATAAAGTCTACCATTCTTTCTATAACCTCTTTTTGGAGAGGATTCAAGGAGTGAAAATTGGAGGAGTTTTAGAGAATACATTGAGTAATATTATCTACAGGATCAGAGTAGTCCAAGAATTGAATATTTGTAGAAATTGAAGAAGTCTCATGAAGCATTATCAGGTTCTATGTGATGATTGGTTGATGGTGATGATTTAATGTAAAGTTTTATTATCTTTCATATATTCTTGGGTGGAAGGAAGGGGCAAGGATGGAGATTTAAAATCTCTCTTGATACTGGAGGATTGTATCTTCCTCTTGGAGGTTTATCCCTCCCTTTACATTTGGAAGCTGTAGCTACCTTTGGAAGTCATTACTTCCCTTGAACAANTATTTCTCATATATTGTGCATGGTGTATTGTGTTGTATTGGTGTAACTCTTATACTATTGTTCATTGCTCATTGGATATAGTTGAATGGTTTAAGTATAAGTTGAAAAATGTTTTAAATTGTACTTGATACTGATTCACCCCCCTCTCAGTATCAACAATTGGTATCAGAGCGGGTTACCTTCAGTACAGTTTAACCACTGGAAGGAAGATCCTAAGAAGAAATGGAAGACACAATTCCAAATGGTATTCCACCATTTGATGGAAGCAATTTTGAATACTAGAGTAATAGAATGGAAACTTACTTCAAAGCTCTTGGGGAAGATGTTTGGTTCTCAGTTTCTTCAAAATACAATGCTTTGAAGAAACCAAAGACTGCAGCTCAAAAGGAAGCAAAAATGAACAACAAATTGGCAATAGATACCATCCTGGATGGGTTGACAGATTCAGTAAAATCCAAGGTGGAATCATGTGCATCATCAAAAGAGATTTGGGACAAGCTACAATACCTTTATGCAAGGGAAGACACAAAAGAAGAAGAAGAAGAAGTTGAAGAAAATTACAACATCTTAGATTTCAAAGAAGAAAATAGAGGTCGGTTCTTTTTCTTCAATTGTGAAGGAGTAAGTCATGTTGAATTTGAATGTCCTCATCCAAGGATTGAAAGAAATGACATTGAAGAAGAAAATTCCAATGAAGAAGAAAATTCCAATGAAGAAGAAGAAAATTATGAAGAAAAAATTATTCAACAAGAAGATGAGAATCTTAAAAAATTGAAGCATGTTGAGATTGAAAATACCAAGCTCAAAGACACGCAAAGAGAACTAAGAATTGAATTGGGTAGTTGTAAGAAGACAATTGTAATCTTGAAGAAACAATTAGAAGACTTCGAGAAACTAAGAGAAGAAACCATTTCCTTGAAAACTCTACTCGAAGAAGAAATAAGAATAGGAGAAGTAAGGAATGCCCAAATCATGAAGAAAGAAGAAGATTGTGAGAAACTTGAACAAAAAGTTGTCTCATTGAGGAAGAGCTAAAGAAAATCTCAAGTGTCAAAAGACTTAACACATCTTGGATGCATGGGTGAAACTTCATACAAAGAAGATGAAAATACCAACAAAAAGGTTGAAGAAGGAGCTACACAGACAGTTGATGAGAAGTGGACCAGAATACCAAAAAGAAGGAATGATTACAAAAGAGATGAATATCCAAGAAGGCCTCCTACCTTCAGGAATCAAAGAAGCTTCAATCAGTATGAAAGAAACTACAGAAGAATAGATCATGAACCTAGATGGACTACATCACAAAGAATCCCATTTACTCCAAGGTATCAAAATTTCTTTCTTGGTCATTGTTATACTTGCACAATTTTTGGACATAAGGCAATTAATTACAGAATCAATGAAAGGAACACATACGCAGGAAACACGAATGGTGTAAATAGAAAGTATGGAAATAATCATGGATTTTTCAACATAAGTTATAATTCATTTTCCCCATTGATGGACAAAAATATTGCATGCTACAAATGTAATTATCTTGGTCACAAAGCACGAGATTGTAGATATATGAATGAAGATGTCCCTATGCCAACCACAGTATGGAGAAGGAAAGAGATTCCAAACAATGAATATTTTTGAATAACATTCACCACTGAAGAATGTAAAGAAGAAGATGAATGGTACATAGACAGTGTATGTTCTTCACACATGACCGAGGATCAAGACAAATTCATCAACTTGAAGAGAAAGGGTGGCAATGTTGCATTTAGAGATGACTCATCTGCCAAAATACTTGGAGAAGGTGTAGTAGAGCTTGGAAGAAAAAATGTAAAAGAAAAGAATGTTCTATTGGTTGAAGACTTGAATCATAATCTACTCAGTGTTAGTAAAATGTGTGATCAAGGATACACTCTTACGTTTGATTCCCGAAAATGTAAAATCAG
>JASDQU010373516.1:37761-49753 GCA_032191745.1 Picea mariana
ACAAGAGGAGAGACCCTTCCAGAAAAAACTACCCTTTTAGAAAAAAAAGGGGGAGAACAGTCAGTGAACCCCAGGGGAAGTATTTTGGTTAGTAAATAATAAAGTGATTAGATTAAGTTTTTGAAAAGACTCGATCATTACAAAAATTGGTATAAAGAAGACTACTCATTTGAAACACAAAAATCCCAATCAATTGAGATAAGAAGTTAGTAAATTAACAGGGGAAGAAAGCTTGTCAGGAAGAGCTACCTTTTTCAGAAACAAAGGGGGAGAGTAGTCAAAATTAGAGAGAGAGCATATTGACAAGGGGAGTCATTCAGTCATGAAAAGAAAAGGTTGATGGTAGAAAGTGTTACCCAAGTTCAGATTCTGGTCAGTAACATACAAAGCTTTACCACAGGAGGAAAAACCCTTTGCCATTGATGTCAAAGAGGGAGAGAAACTTCATAAGAGGAAAGAATCATCACAGGGGGAGTTTTGTATATGAAGTTAGTGTGTTTCCCTCAATGACAAAGGGGGATATTGTTGGACTTATTTTCATTGATGTCAATAGTCACTGTGATGATTTGTTGTTATAATGAATTATCATTGTGATTTACCAGAGATGAGATTGTCATTGATGTCAATAGTATATCAGTTAGCAGAAGAAGTGAACATTATGAAGATCAAAGCTCAGAAGGGAAAATGCAGTACATAAGCGATTGAAGATCAAATATCAAAAGGAAGAGCACACTACACAATATATTAGTTAGCAGAAGCAACGAAAAATATGAAGCAATTTGTGATTATTGTTGACCATGATAGGATCAACAATGTTCCTATGATCAAAGATCAAGAGAATTAGCGATTGAACAGTAGTGCATAAAATAATGCACAAACAATTATTAAAGCTCAGGAGAGTTATTGAATGAAGAGAACATTATATAAATATCTTCCAATCGATGGAAAGACTAAGAAGTCGACCAATGAACAGGAAAATGTGAGAAGCCTCAACAGCTGTCCGATCAAGAAATCGACCATGTTGATCATCTCATATTACATACATCGGTCATATGAGTGACTGTAGGCTTGAGTATCGTTGGAGGATCATGACCATCAGATATGCAAGCTCGATCAATGACAGGGATGAATTGTGGGAAGCGAAAGAAGAATTAAACAACTTGCTAGTTCTAATATCGCAATTGGTCTAGATCCTTAGATCTCATAGACTCAGATATCAACGACTGTGGTTGATCCAACAAGCGATCAATTTAAGTTAGATTAAGTTGTGAACATCGAATGCACAATCGCTAGATCAACGACAGGGATGAATTGCGGAAATCGAAAGGAGAATTAAATGTCACGCTAGTTCCAATCCCGCAATTAGTTAGGACCGTCTGATCTTATAGCTTCGCAGATTGATGATTGTGGTTGACTCACCAACAATGCACAACTTCCAATTGCAGAGTTTGGGTGACGAGTTAAATCAATCACAAGTTGTGGTTCCACAATCATCCTTGATCATGGATCTACTTCGAGAATATTCACAACCATTGGATCACTTTTGAGTGGAAGGACAAGATAAGCGGGGAAAAACGATTGAGAATTCAGATCAAACCCGAATTCATGTCAGCCATTGGATCATTCTCAAGTGGAAGGATAGGATAAGTGAGGTAAGATATGAAATCTCGTTTGTGTGATTTTTCGTCAGTCGTTGGATCATTCTTGAGTGGAAGGATAGGATAATCCAGAAGAGAAACACCATAGATAGATCGAGCCATCAATCTAAGAACATGATCGAAGAACAAAGTTTAGTACGAGTCTAAAGTTGCGAGGAGGTTATGCTTCGGAGAAATCTCAATTCAAGAATTCAGTTTGAGATTCAAAATACCCGAAGCCCAAAAATCGAAAATGAATAAGGACCATCGGATCTGGAGGACATACGATGACCGTTGGATCAGGGTTGTTGGTTAGTAGACCACGTCAGCAAGGACACATAGCAGACCATGTCTACAAGGACATGTGGCAGACCACGTCAGCATACCATGTCAGCAAGGACATATGGGAGATCTACGTTAGTGGGACACATCAGCAAAGACATGTGGCAGACCATGTCAACAAGGACGTGTGGCAGACCATGTCAACAAGAACATATGGCATAGCATGTCAAAATACCACGTCAACACATATGAATGGAATAATTATATGATGACAAGCGTCAAGAGGAAATTGTCTCGTGCCATGTCAACAAGTGACGTAAGCAAGTTATGCCACTCCGAGAGAATTGATTCGAGAGTTTCACCACCAAGAAATGTCAAACGTCTTGAAGTCCCAAAGGACGAAGGTCCGAAGTCACTCTTCATTGATGATATGAGATACCCTTCGATACTATCCTGACCATTATATCAAGGAGATGAACATGTGCCACATGAGGATATCCACGTCAGCAAAACTACATCAGCAAGGACACATGGCACAATCAGAAAATGACAAGTGTCAGGTTGATTCGACACTTCAGGTACGTGCGAATAATAAATTTGAGTGACACGTGGAAACTACTCATATCGTGACATGTCATCAAGTCACGTAAGAAAATTACGTCACTATGGGAGTTTTTCTTCAGGAGTTTTACCACCAGCACTTTCCCAAAGTCCCGAAGTCCCGAATGCCGAAGTCCCCAAGTGGACATGAGACGTCATATTTGAAAATCACTTCGGGAGAATTCTTGTCCTTCGATCTAATACGGTGGAAGGATAGTGTAAGAGGAAGTGTTAATCGACAACAAGCGATATCCATAGTTTATGACTTACTCAGTAGGTCATCAATTTAGATGAAAGAAGGGGTTGATATTTGAAATATCCGAAGTCTGGAGACCCGAAGGAGATCTTGACTATTAATATGAGAGGGACATGTGCCAGTGGTCTGCCAGCTCCAGAAGATTGACATATAGAGGAAAGAAGGGGTTGAGACTTGAAATCTCCAAAGTTTAGAGACCCGAAGGAGATCTCGACTGTCGATATGATGTCGGGTGCACTCATAACCATTGATCAAAACACAATGGAAGGATAACGTAAGTATAATAGACGAAGTCATGGAGTAAGAGGTGGCCATCCATATCAATGCTTGATTAAGTCCTGGCCATCAGATTAAGACTTGTAATAATCAAATTTGACGATTGATTCATTTCCATGAAATTAACGTAAGCTATTTGATTTGTTCGGGAAATCTGATTCGAAAGTTTTGAAAGGTTTCAAACTCAAAAGTTCCGAAGGGAAAAGTGTCAAAGTTACAACAATCGTCCATCTCATTAGAAGATTGAATCATGACCACTGATTGATAAGTGCTCAAGCGCTCGTCTCGCCTAACGTTTGAATAATGATATTGGTTATATGGTAAAGAGATTTAAAAAGGTAGAATGGAATGCGTCCCTTAAATTGATAAGCCTGTGGTTCTATGCCAACGATGATATGAACATGGTTTGAAGGAAGCGTTGATTTCTATAAAAACAGAGATGAAGGAAATTGATCCATTCCTGTGATCGACTTATGAAAGTGAAGGGGATGCCAAGTTTAAAGTTGAAGACCCAAAATGATTATCTCAAATGGTCCCAACAATTGTTGTAAACGAACAAGCTAGTTATAACTTGTTTCACAAGTCGACCCAATAACGAAAACAAGTTTTGAGCATAAACATGTATAAATACAACCATGATTGGTTCACTCGGATATGTTCTTGGGAAGCAGATGTGCTTGTGGAAAAGATAGGCTTGCTAAGAAAGAGCGGCCCGTGGAGAAAATTAAGGGGATATGGACCTGAGGTCCATGAAAATATCAAAGAGAAGAAGAACTGAAGAAGGCACAAATATMAGAGAAAAGACGAAGTGAAGAAGGCGCAAATTCAAGAGAGAATATGAAGTGAAGTGATGAGTGTTGATTGTATACCTTTGATCAGGAAACATAATTGATTCATTAATGAATCACTGCTACTAGAGTTGGTTAAACTCTAGTTGGATAGACTATGCTCTATCATCAAGCTGGGTCTTGCAACAAGCTGGGTATTGCTTGAGAGTTGGTGCTCCTTACTTCAGTTGGTGCTGGGAAAATCCTTATTATTATATTCACATATATTCATATAAATTATATACAAACATTTGGTATCTTCTGTGTCCATTGTGATTATGATTTGGTTGTGCTTAATTTGTTCAAATATGTATTAACTGCTAACTTGTAAGAAGAAGAAAAGTTAGAAAAGTCCACACACTAATTCACCTCCCCTCCTCTTTGTGTGGGTGGTGTGTTTAACAACTCCTTCTCTTTGTGTGGTGTTGACGATTAAAAATCGCAACGAAGTTTTGTCTCAAAGTGTTGTTAAAGCCAATTATTATAAAAGCTAAATAATACTAGTAGGTGGGACCCCCTTGTAGATTGGATATCAAGTCTGGTTCTTATTTGATGTTGTGCTACTATTCGACACTACTTACATGGTGATATAATATTGGTTTATTGGCGATTGAGAATGCATGTTCTGTGTTTTTCTGATGCTCTAGCCGCAGGTTTTATTTTACAACGACCTATGTTATCCTTGTTATCACTGCTATCTATTATTGGGATCTATTACTAGGAGACCTCCATAATAAACATGTTAGCAACAACATATACAAGCAATTGGAAAGAAATGAAAGCGATGCAACAAATTCAAAGGGAAGAATTTAAAATATGCTATATGCTACTCTACATGCATTGAATTTTAATGGTCATTATTTAAACCTAGCAATAAGCTAATGGTTAGCGATTTGTTGAGTTATATGGGACATGGTTTATTTATGTTATGGCATAAGTTAGAAATGTGATATGGTTGCACTATTGGTGATGGTTTCTATACATGGTTTACTTAATTTTATTATATAGTTGATATGTCTTATGGCGAAGTTGGCAATGGAAGGTATGATGTGGGTGGCGCGTTTGACAAGTAATAGATGCTAATTCCAATGCATGGTTTAAATGAATGGTTAATGGATTAATGTCTGGCATGTACTAATGAATTAATTGACTATGGGTGGAGGCAACATGCACTTACTACATGTCACCCTTACTCCTTCCGTTGGCTGCCACCCTAGTCGGGCTATTGTTCAACCTTGTTGTTGTGGTTATGCTATGATTTTCAAGCAGGGAGGAACCACTCGGCCAACTCTCGTGTTAAGTGCTTGGATTACATGTATGTCTTTTTTTGGCCATCCATGAGTCTGATCTGTCTATGAAATGGATATTGGCTCGAATGTATGGGTTTTTCTTTCCTTTAGTATTGAAATTGTGTAAAATAGTGGTTTTAGAATGAAGCATTGATGGTTTTATCTGCAATGATGTTAAAGTCATAGTGTTATTGGTCATCTTGGGTGTTAGCAACCATAAAGGATCTTTGTCATCCTTGTTGGTTTAGTTGGAGGGTTTCATTTGGTATTGAGTGGTTGGCTTCCTTCACACATTCGTATCACTATACCCAATATTTGGTTTTAATGGGGTTTAGTGGTTGGAAGCACTTTGTGTCACTACACTTTGTTCACTTGGGCATTGGGTTGTTGTTGCTATTAATGGTCACACTGTGGGTTATATTGATTCTTCTTGGCCCTGTTTGCACCTTAGCATTGTAGTTGGTTGAATGGAAATCCACAAGGGTTATACCCTGTGTGTGTTAAGTATCATTACCAAGATGAATTGGAGCCTTTATCCTCTATTCATAGCCTCTGATGTCATGGGATTTGTCACCTGTCCACAAAATCAATTGTGGTTTTCTCTGTGTTTGAACCATTGGTCTCAGAGGTTTTCACCATTGAGAGCGGTCGACTCTAGCCTCCCTGTGTTGGTCCACAGAACCAACCCTCAACTCCTCAAGCCCGAGGGCTGGTAGAGAATATTGTTGTGGTCTTTTGGGTTTACTATTGGTTGTTATGGATTGGTGTATAATTGATTATTGTCTCACCCCGTTGATTGTATGACAATGGTATTGGTTTTGGCATCTAGTTACTGCAATTGTTATTATTCGATGGATAATCTCAACATGGTTAATTGGAATGCGTTGTTAGATCAAATACATAGTAGATTCCCTTTTGTTTATTAAATTGATAACCCAACATTGTTTTTAATTGATCAATGCACAATGATGCTTCACGCTTGATACACTGGTATGAGTGTCATTCCTATAAGCATGAGTCAATGATTACTATAACTGTGTGTTTTTAATGGCCAAATGATTATTGAAATCGGGGTGCTTATGGAATTTTCACCCTTTGTATATGTTATGGTTATTTGATTGCATCATCAAGAATGGGTAAAAGTTTTTACATAGCATGATTTGTTACAGTTTGATTGATTTGAGCAATTATGTGTCTATCTCCTTGTAGCAGATTGATAACTCAGCATGATAGGTTAACTGTTTATTTAAATTTTCCAAATGGGAATGTTGTATCGTGGTCTTTATGGTATGGCTTCCCACTATGTATGCTATGAATATCTTTTGGGTTGTGAACTCAGAGATAGACATAGAGTTTTAAACATGGATTTGTTGTAATTCGATTACTTGTATTATGAAGTCAGGTATGTTGTTGTTGCCTCATTGTGTTTGATGGATAGCCCATCATTTTAAATGTTTAGAGTCCAAGAAATATTGGACCTGTACAGTCACATAATTGAAATTGCGTTTTTTCGAATGGTTGTATTTTTTCCGGCATAGTGTGAGTTGAAATGGTGATTGGTTATGTTGGTGTTTAAATGACAAGCCAGAATCATTGCAAGATGAATATGGATCATTGGTTGAATGTCCATTGGGTATGTTAAATGAAATTCATGCATTCTAAAACAGTGGCAGGAATGAGCGCTATGAAATTATGACCACATTGTAGTTTAATTATTAAACAAATGTAAAGACAGAATCAAGCATGATTTTTATGCCTGCATTTGATGAGAAAAGTGAAAATAATCTACTATGTATTTATTTGGAAATTGCTTATGGATAAATGGGAGAAAACAGAGCTTGCCTACATATTGTTGGATGCATACTGTTTTGATTGTTGACACCGTGTAAATATTTGGTTATGAATAGTGAACTAGTTAATACATAGTAGTTGTTATTGGATCACAATGGTCATTTGGTTGGTGTATTTTCTTTTTCAGAATGGTTATATGGATTACTTAATTAATTTTATGAACAATACCTTCTCTCATTCCCCACCATTATTTCTCTTTTCTCTAATGACAAACCCATCACCTTCCCACATTCATTTTTCAACCCTTGTTCTAAAATTGATTACAGTCAAGAAAAATTATGTGTTGAAGTAGTTGACAGTAGCAGTTTCTTGGTTGAATTACAATGATGTTTTCTTTGGTTTGCAATTGATTGTTTTTGTCTTCGATAAGTAACTGTATTCCCCCCCCTCATCATATCATGTTTCTCTCAATACAAACCCCTCACGTATCCCAAGACCCTTTATTTACCCCCTACTCATTGATAAACAGTTAAACAAATTGTATGGATTGGATTGCATGAGTCTGATACATTGTTGATCCAAATCTATTTGAGATTTTTAAGAGTTGTCATGTATGTTTATTTAAAATACTATTTGCTAATAAATCATACATGCATGAATGAGTTTTTTCAGCCGAGGTAGCCATGGCTAAGGGAACCGAGGGAGAGGTAACTGGAACAGAGGCCCAATAAGGCCAAGGTTCTCCATACATTTTTATTTCGACTCACAAGAGCTTGACTAGTTTTTTCAGGCTGTATTTTTCAATTGGATTGGGCAAGGAGTGGTCCAACCTAGGCCTAAAAGGCCTCCCTTCCAATTTCTGAAAGCCCCTGGTATCCCTGTGCCTCCTCACGTCTCACCTGAGGTTCCTGAAAATGATGGATTTCAAGAGATTGTCCACCCTTCAGTCTCCCAACATCATGGTTGGCCTAATTTATCCCTACCCGCTCCTTCGCCTATTAACCCCATTGTCTAAGCTCCCCCCTACTCACCATTGAAATCCTCACATGCTAGAAAAAGGTTGAAAACCGAGGCCCACCATGCCCTTGACAAAGGAAAAACCACTGCTTCCCCTTCCTCACCCTCCAATGGCTCTAACAAATCCGTGTCTTCCCAGATGCATTTGAGGGATGATTATTCCCACGTGATCAGAGAGATTATTCCTAAAGGCTCAGCGCAACCAAAGGAAAATTCATGAAAATTGAAAGGTGACATAAAAAATCATGGAAAGATTTCATCCCAGAGTGAGAAATATGGATTTTGAGTTTTATTTTATCTATTTTTGATAACAGTTGACTTCAAAAGTTTTTGGACAACACATTTTATTTTTGGATATATGAGTAATACTTTTTTTGAAAATGATTTCAAATATCATGAGATAAATTTTCAAAGTTGATATGATGATGGGAGTCACAAGGAGGTGTGTTTTTCTTAACTACCTAGTTATGTTATGATTGTTAAGAGATAAAGGGAGTCACAAGGGGTCCCACCTACTATTTATTATTTATTATAACCCTTATTATGATTATTAATTTCCCCCCTAACTAAAAGTTGGTTAAGTCTTTTAATTAACTTAACTAATGAGTTGGTTCAACTACTTCAACCAAATCTAATTTGTTTAAAGGAAAAATGAAAGGGAGGAACATGAGGAGGATATAATGAGAAACATACTAAGGTTTGCTCTTTGAGTTTATGCTGAGATAGTCCAGTTTTCATTCATTCATTAATTTATCACAAGCCTAATTATTTTTATGATAGCAGGGTCTTATTGTAGACAACAAGATTCAGGGCTGAATTACATCATTCAGACACTTGTTTTTCAGAGGTGTTGATCTATATTTGATAGTCTATGTAGGCTTGCATATTTTTGACTTGGTTTTCATGATTGACACAGGCTATTATGCAGAGTCGAGTGGGAAGCAATCTCTGGCAAGATGATCCATCTTTTAGAGTTCAGTTTTTTTATTTTTTGTCGGAGGTCTTTTTGTATGTTCCATCGAGGATGTCTAAGTTTGACTTTGGTCCTAAATTTCTGCATGAAATTTTGTAAAAGAATGACTCTTTGGTGAATTGGAATGAAATAAAGGATTTCTCTATGTCTCATATGTCTTGATTATCATCTTGGTGTCTTTACTTCTATCTTTACATTTATTTCAGCAACTGTTATATTCAGAAAATGGCATAAAAAGTAATATTCCAACAAGTTTTTTATTGATAAAAGACTACCGTAAGAACTCATAATTAATACTCGTGAGTTAGGATGTTATTTTTGTTGGCTATAAACATAGGGTGAGATTCCCATATATTTTTATTTAGCTAAGCATAATCTGAAAATGATTGAGTAAGATAATTTCATATCTTTTCCTCAACATTTATTTGACGACCATACTGGGGAGATATTTGATATCTCTCTGGTTAATTTTTATACTCGATTTTCATCGATACATATTTCTTTTTCTGATATTGATTCTTTTATTGTTTTATTTCTTAATGATTGTTCCTGATGCAAGGCAACCCAATATTGAGCCCGATCTTCAATATCAAACCAACATTGATTTGAATCTATTTAATACCATCTTAGACACTTCCAATACCCGTGCTGAGCTTAACCATTCTAGGGCAGAAATTGAATGAGATATTAGTGCTCAAGAACAATTGGAAGCTAGACGTAGACAACCTAGAAATCATAAGTAACCCTTTTTTTTCTTCAAGTTTTGGCCTTTCTTTCATGTCCTTAGATTCTTGTGCTTCTAAAAGAAGAAGAGGCTTGTCACCTGAAATCAATCCTATTTCTTAAATAGGAATAAGAAATGTTGTGTTGTCTGCCCAACAAATTGCTCTAAGGAGGAATTTATCTGATTCATCTAGTTCATCTTTCTTTCCCTCATCTATCATCCACAAGATGGAATCTAGTGGTGGCTCCGGTGGCACTAGAAGTGCCCCATCTTCTCAATATTTATCATCATCAGTGATTGGTAGCTTATATATCCACCATATCCCTGTCCAATCTACAACCAATCCCACCAAATTCATTAAAAATTATGGGCTTTTTCAGTTCGAAGAAGATTCCACAACCACACCGTGACATGTGTACTCTCCTCTTAACCTAGCACATGCTACTCATCCACTTCCTAAATTTGAAGAGCATCTTCCTAGGTTTTTAGGAAATAACACTGTCACTACAAATGAACACCTGGTGGCATTTTCTAATGGTTGTCATAACATAGGGTCTAATGACAATGATACTTGCATGCGTTTATTCGTAAATTCCTTGGAAGGAAAGGTTGTGACTGACTTCTTTGACCTTCCTCCTAATATTTTGTCTACTTGGGAGGAGTTAATATATTGGTTCTGATCCACTTATGGGAAATCTAAAAGACTAGCCGAGAAGTTAAGGGAGTATAATAACGTTACCTATAAGGATGGTGAAACTATCAAGTCCTTCAACTTGTGTTTCACCAAGTTATACAATCAAATCCCTGAACTCATCCATCCCTAGAACCAAGCCACTTTCATGCATTACTACAATGCATTTCCTTCCCCCTACCATCATAGGCTTGAGGAAAAATGCATTGATAATCTTAGTTCCTCTCTGCATACTTTCTCAGAGTATGAACAACAACCTAAAAGAACTAGTCTTCCCCAAGGAGAATTGGTTAGACAGACAGACATGTCCACCCTCTTGCAACTAGTACAAGACATGAACAATCATATGCTAGCTTATGAGCAGAAGAGAACTGTATCCCCCCTCACCTTTGGAACCTCATCCTCTTCTGCACCTCCCTTTAGGAGTCCGGTTGAAAATAATTTTTAGCCTAAAGCTATCTTGCCTCGAAGTTGGTGTAACTTTTGTGAAGAACACCATGATGAAACCACATGTGAGGTAAAGAAGAGTTTCATAGATAATATCTTTGGTAAAAGACCAGAAGCTACCAATGTTGTCCTAGATTTTGTAGAGCCAGAAGATGTCATGGTCATCAATTTTAGGAACAAAGCCTATGCTCCGGAGGGAAAATTTGATCCTCCCCGCAGTTCTTCTAGCCCAAGCTCATCCTCAACCGCTACTATTCTCCAAGTTCCTAAGTTTCCTAAGAGTCAAGGAATTACTCCCCCTCTCCCCTCTTCCAAATACAATATCTTGAATCAGTTGGCCAACATCAAAGAAGATGCAACCCTTCTAGACATGGTTATCATTCTTGAACAACAAATGCATATGAAACAATTCATGGAAGGAAAAGCTTCCGTTGTAGCCAATCTCTCTGAAGAGGTAAACGAAGAGGATTATTCTGTAAATAAATTAGGTGTACATAACTTTAGATACACTGTAAAAAATCTCCCTTTTTATATTTCTGTAAATATTATGGATAAGATTGCTCATTGCTACCTCATTGATGGTGGTTCAGGCCCAAGTGTGATGTCGAACATTATTATGGAAGATATAGGCTTGTCTTGTACAAATGAAAATGCCAAAAGCATGCTCTCCTATAATAGTCTACAACAAAAAACCATAGGCGAGATCAAGGATGTGACCTTGGTTTTATGCGCTCATCCTGAAATAAGGACAACCCTCAACATTCAGGTAATTGATATTCCTATAAGAAATTACTCAATTATCTTGGGAAGAGATTGGCAAGCCTTAATAGGTGGATACCTCTCACTCGACGGGACACATTTATCGGTTCCTCATAATGGTAATAACATTATAGTCATTAGAGAGGGAAGAATTTCACCCTACATAGAGAGTGTTCCGCAATCTAGCATAAACTATATCGAAGAGGACCTAGGAGTGTATTCCATCTTTACCGAAGAAGATAATATTTCTTTGGAAAGAATCGATTTAGATGATGATATGTGGCATATTCACTTTGATGGTTCATTCTATAATGAAGGTAATGGGGCTGGCATTATCTTGGTTTTCCCTGTAGGAAAAATTCATAATCTGTCTTACAGGTTAGAGTTTTCTTGTACAAACAATGTCACTAAATTCGAAGCTTT
>JASDQU010373516.1:58885-83887 GCA_032191745.1 Picea mariana
GAAAGTGTTACCCAAGTTCAGATTCTGGTCAGTAACATACAAAGCTTTACCACAGGAGGAAAAACCCTTTGCCATTGATGTCAAAGAGGGAGAGAAACTTCATAAGAGGAAAGAATCATCACAGGGGGAGTTTTGTATATGAAGTTAGTGTGTTTCCCTCAATGACAAAGGGGGAGATTGTTGGACTTATTTTCATTGATGTCAATAGTCACTGTGATGATTTGTTGTTATAATGAATTATCATTGTGATTTACCAAAGATGAGATTGTCATTTATGTCAATAGTATATCAGTTAGCAGAAGAAGTGAACATTATGAAGATCAAAGCTTAGAAGGGAAAATGCAGTACATAAGCAATTAAAGATCAAAGATCAAAAGGAAGAGCACACTACATAGTATATTAGTTAGCAGAAGCAATGAAAAATATGAAGCAATTTGTGATTATTGTTGACCATGATAGGATCAACAATGTTCCTATGATCAAAGATCAAGAGAATTAGCGATTGACCATTAGTGCATAAAATAATGCACAAACAATTATTAAAGCTCAGGAGAGTTATTGAATGAAGAGAAAATCATATAAATATCTTCCAATCGATGGAAAGACTGAGAAGTCGACCAATGAACAGGAAAATGTGAGAAGCCTCAACAGCTGTCCGATCAAGAAATCGACCGTGTTGATCATCTCATATTACAGACATCGGTCATATGAGTGAATGTAGGCTTGAGGATCGTTGGAGGATCGTGACCATTAGATATGCAAGCCAGATCAATGACAGGGATGAATTGTGGGAAGCGAAAGAAGAATTAAACAACTCGCTAGTTCTAATATCGCAATTGGTCTAGATCCTTAGATCTCATAGACTCAAATATCAACGACTGTGGTTGATCCAACAAGAGATCAATTTAAGTTAGATTAAGTTGTGATCATCGAATGCACAATCGCTAGATCAATGACAGGGATGAATTGCAGAAATCGAAAGGAGAATTAAATGTCACGCTAGTTCCAATCCCGCAATTAGTCAGGACCATCTGATCTTATAGCTTCGCAGATTGATGATTGTGGTTGACTCACCAACAACGCATAACTTCCAATTGTAGAGTTTGGGTGACGAGTTAAATCAATCACAAGTTGTGGTTCCACAATCATCCTTGATCATGGATCTGCTTCGAGAATATTCACAACCATTGGATCACTTTTGAGTGGAAGGAAAAGATAAGCGGGGCAAAACGATTGAGAATTCAGATCAAACCCAAATTCACGTCAGCCGTCGGATCATTCTCAAGTGGAAGGATAGGATAAGCGAGGTAAGATATGAGATCTCATTTGTGTGAATTTTCGTCAGTCGTTGGATCATTCTCGAGTGGAAGGATAGGATAAGCCAGAAGAGAAACACCATAGATAGATCGAGCCATCGATCTAAGAACATGATCGAAGAACAAAGTTTAGTACGAGTCTAAAGTTGTGAGGAGGTTATGCTTCGGAGAAATCTCACTTCAAGAATTCAGTTTGAGATTCAAAATACCCGAAGCCCAAAAATCGAAAATGAATAAGGACCATCGGATCTGGAGGACATACGATGACCGTTGGATCAGGGTTGTTGGTTAGCAGACCACGTCAGCAAGGACACATAGCAGACCATGTCTACAAGGACATGTGGCAGACCACGTCAGCATACCATGTCAGCAAGGACATATGGGAGATCTACGTCAGTGGGCCACATCAGCAAAGACATGTGGCAGACCATGTCAACAAGGACGTGTGGCAGACCATGTCAACAAGAACATATGGCATAGCATGTCAAAATACCACGTCAACACATACGCATGGAATAATCATATGATGACAAGCGTCAAGAGGAAATTGGATCGTGCCATGTCAACAAGTGACATAAGCAAGTTATGCCACTCCGAGAAAATTGATTCGAGAGTTTCACCACCAAGAAATGTCAAAAGTCCTGAAGTCCCAAAGGACAAAGGTCCGAAGTCACTCTTTATTAATGATATGAGATACCCTTCGATACTATCCTGACTGTTATATCAAGGAGATGAACATGTGCCACATGAGGATATCCACGTCAGCAAAACTATGTCAGCAAGGACACATGGCGCAATCAGAAAATGACAAGTGTCAGGTTGATTCAACACTTCAGGTACGTGCGAATAACAAATCTGAGTGACACGTGGAAACTACTCATATCGTGACATGTCATCAAGTGACGTAAGAAAATTACGTCACTATGGGAGTTTTTCTTTAGGAGTTCTACCACCAGCACTTTCCCAAAGTCCCGAAGTTCCGAATGCCGAAGTCCCTAAGTGGACACGAGACGTCAGATTTGAAAATCACTTCCGGAGAATTCTTGTCCTTCGATCTAATATAGTGTAAGGATAGTGTAAGAGGAAGTGTTAATCGACAACAAGCGGTATCCATAGTTTATGACTTACTCAGTAGGTGATCAATCTAGAGGAAAGAAGGGGTTGATATTTGAAATCTCCGAAGTCTGGAGACTTGAAGGAGATCTTGACTATTAATATGAGAGGGACATGTGTCATTGGTCTGCCAGCTCCAGAAGATTGACGTACGGAGGAAAGAAGGGGTTGAGACTTGAAATCTCCAAAGTTTAGAGACCCGAAGGAGATCTCGACTATCGATCTGATGTCAGGTGCACTCATAACCATTGATCAAAACACAATGGAAGGATAACGTAAGTATAATAGATGAAGTCATGGAGTAAAAGGTGGCCATCCATCTCAATGCTTGATTAAGTCCTGGCCATCAGATTAAGACTTGTAATAATCAAATTTGATGATTGATTCATTTCCATGAAATTAACGTAAGCCATTTGATTTGTTCGGGAAATCTGATTCGAAAGTTTTGAAAGGTTTCAAACTCAAAAGTTCCGAAGTGAAAAGTGTCAAAGTTACAACAATCGTCCATCTTGTTAGAAGATTGAATCATGACCACTGATTGATAAGTGCTCAAGCGCTCGTCTCGCCTAACGTTTGAATAATGCTATTGGTCATATGGTAAAGAGATTTAAAAAGGTAGAATGGAATGCATCCCTTAAATTGATAAGCCTGTGGTTATACGCCAACGATGATATGAACATGGTTTGAAGGAAGCGTTGATTTCTATAAAAACCGAGACGAAGGAAATTGATCCATGCCTGTGATCGACTTATGAAAGTGAAGGGGATGCCAAGTTTAAAGTTGAAGACCCAAAATGATTATCTCAAATGGTCCCAACAATTGTTGTAAATGAAAAAGTTAGTTATAACTTGTTTCACAAGTCGGCCCAATAACTAAAACAAGTTTTGAGCATAAACATGTATAAATACAACCATGATTGGTTCACTCGGATATGTTCTTGGGAAGCAGATGTGCTTGTGGAAAAGATAGGCTCGCTAAGAAAGAGCGGCCCGTGGAGAAAATTAAGGGGATATGGACCTGAGGTCCATGAAAATATCAAAGAGAAGAAGAACTGAAGAAGGCACAAATATCAGAGAAAAGACGAAGTGAAGAAGGCGCAAATTCAAGAGAGAATATGAAGTGAAGTGATGAGTGTTGATTGTATACCTCTGATCAGGAAACATAATTGATTCATTAATGAATCACTGCTACTAGAGTTGGTTAAACTCTAGTTGGATAGAATATGCTCTATCATCAAGCTGGATCTTGCAATAAGCTGGGTATTGCTTGAGATTTGGTGCTCCTTACTTCAGTTGGTGCTGGGAAAATCCTTATTATTATATTCACATATATTCGTATAAATTATATACAAACATTTGGTATCTTCTGCGTCCATTGTGATTATGATTTGGTTGTGCTTAATTTGTTCAAATATGTATTAACTGCTAACTTGTAAGAAGAAGAAAAGTTAGAAAATTCCACACACTAATTCACCTCCCCTCCTCTTTGTGTGGGTGGTGTGTTTAAAAACTCCTTCTCTTTGTGTGGTGTTGACGATTAAAAATCACAACGAAGTTTTGTCTCAAAGTGTTGTTAAAGCCTATTATTATAAAAGTTAAATAATACTAGTAGGTGGGACCCCCTTGTAGATTGGATATCAATTCTGGTTCTTATTTGATGTTGTGCTACTGTTCGACACTGCTTACATGGTGATATAATCTTGGTTTATTGGCGATTGAGAATGTATGTTCTGTGTTTTTCTGATGCTCTAGCCGCAGGTTTTATTTTACAACGACCTATGTTATCCTTGTTATCACTGCTATCTGTTATTGGGATCTATTACTAGGAGACCTCCATAATAAACATGTTAGCAACAACATATACAAGCAATTGGAAAGAAATGAAAGCGATGCAACAAATTCAAAGGGAAGAATTTAAACTATGTTATATGCTACTCTACATGCATTGAATTTTAATGGTCATTATTTAAACCTAGCAATAAGCTAATGGTTAGCGATTTGTTGAGTTATATGGGACATGGTTGATTTATGTTATGGCATAAGTTAGAAATGTGATATGGTTGCGCTATTGGTGATGGTTTCTATACATGGTTTACTTAATTTAATTATATAGTTGATATGTCTTATGGCAAAGTTGGCAATGGAAGGTATGATGTGGGTGGCACGTTTGACAAGTAATAGATGCTAATTCCAATGCATGGTTTAAATGAATGGTTAATGGATTAATGTCTAGCATGTACTAATGAATTAATTGACTATGGGTGGAGGCAACATGCACTTACTACATGTCACCCTTACTCCTTCCATTGGCTGCCACCCTAGTCGGGCTATTGTTCAACCTTGTTGTTGTGGTTATGCTATGATTTTCAAGCAGAGAGGAACCGCTCGGCCAACTCTCGTGTTAAGTGCTTGGATTACATGTATGTCTTTTTTTGGCCATCCATGAGTCTGATCTATCTATGAAATGGATATTGGCTCGAATGTATGGGTTTTTCTTTCCTTGAGTATTGAAATTGTGTAAAATAGTGATTTTAGAATGAAGCATTGATGGTTTTATCTGCAATGATGTTAAAGTCATAGTGTTATTGGTCATATTGGGTGTTAGCAACCATAAAGGATCTTTTTCATCCTTGTTGGTTTAGTTGGAGGGTTTCATTTGGTATTGAGTGGTTGGCTTCCTTCACACATTCGTATCACTATACCCAATATTTGGTTTTAATGGGGTTTAGTGGTTGGAAGCACTTTGTGTCACTACACTTTGTTCACTTGGGCATTGGGTTGTTGTTGCTATTAATGGTCACACTGTGGGTTATATTGATTCTTCTTGGCCCTGTTTGCACCTTAGCGTTGTAGTTGGTTGAATGGAAAGCCACAAGGGTTATACCCTGTGTGTGTTAAGTATCATTACCAAGATGAATTGGAGCCTTTATCCTCTGTTCATAGCCTCTGATGTCATGGGATTTGTCACCTGTCCACGAAATGAATTGTGGTTTTCTTTGTGTTTGAACCGTTGGTCTCAGAGGTTTTCACCATTGAGAGCGGTCGACTCTAGCCTCCCTGTGTTGGTCCACAGAACCAACCCTCAACTCCTCAAGCCCGAGAGCTGGTAGAGAATATTGTTGTGGTCTTTTGGGTTTACTATTGGTTGTTATGGATTGGTGTAGAATTGATTATTGGCTCACCCCGTTGATTGTATGACAATGGTGTTGGTTTTGGCATCTAGTTACTACAATTGTTATTATTCGATGGATAATCTCAACATGGTTAATTGGAATGCGTTGTTAGATCAAATACATAGTAGATTCCTTTTTGTTTATTAAATTGATAACCCAACATTGTTTTTAATTGATCAATGCACAATGATGCTTCACGCTTGATACACTGGTATGAGTGTCATTCCTATAAGCATGAGTCAATGATTACTATAACTGTGTGTTTTTAATGGCCAAATGATTATTGAAATCGGGGTGATTATGTAATTTTCACCCTCTGTATATGTTATGGTTATTTGATTGCATCATCAAGAATGAGTATAAGTTTTTACATAGTATGATTTGTTACAGTTTGATTGATTTGAGCAATTATGTTTCTATCTCCTTGTAGCATATTGATAACTCAGCATGATAGGTTGACTGTTTATTTAAATTTTCCAAATGGGAATGTTGTATCATGGTCTTTATGGTATGGCTTCCCACTATGTATGCTATGGATATCTTTTGGGTTGTGAACTCAGAGATAGACATAGAGTTTTAAACATGGCTTTGTTGTAATTTGATTACTTGTATTATGAAGTCAGGTATGTTGTTGTTGCCTCATTGTGTTTGATGGATAGTCCATCATTTTAAATGTTTAGAGTCCAAGAAATATTGGACCTGTACAGTCACATAATTGAAATTGCGTTTTTTCGAATGGTTGTATTTTTTTCGGCATAGTGTGAGTTGAAATGGTGATTGGTTATGTTTGTGTTTAAATGACAAGCCAGAATCATTGCAAGATGAATATGGATCATTGGTTGAATGTCCATTGGGTATGTTAAATGAAAGTCATGCATTCTAAAACAGTGGCAGGAATGAGTGCTATGAAATTATGACCACATTGTAGTTTAATTATTAAACAAATGTAAAGACAGAATCAAGCATGATTTTTATGCCTGCATTTGATGAGAAAAGTGAAAATAATCTACTATGTATTTATTTGGAAATTGCTTATGGATAAATGGGAGAAAACTGAGCTCGCCTACATATTGTTGGATGCATACTGTTTTGATTGTTGACATCGTGTAAATATTTGGTTATGAATAGTGAACTAGTTAATACATAGTAGTTGTTATTGGATCACAATGGTCATTTGGTTGGTGTATTTTCTTTTTCAGAATGGTTATATGGATTACTTAATTAATTTTATGAACAATACCTTCTCTCATTCCCCACCATTATTTCTCTTTTCGCTAATTACAAACCCATCACCTTCCCACATTCATTTTTCAACCCTTGTTCTAAAATTGATTACAGTCAAGAAAAATTATGTGTTGAAGTAGTTGACAGTAGCAGTTTCTTGGTTGAATTACAATGATGTTTTCTTTGGTTTGCAATTGATTGTTTTTGTCTTCGATAAGTAACTGTATTCCCCCCCCTCATCATATCATGTTTCTCTCAATACAAACCCCTCACGTATCCCAAGACCCTTTATTTACCCCCTACTCATTGATAAACAGTTAAACACATTGTATGGATTGGATTGCATGAGTCTAATACATTGTTGATCCAAATCTATTTGAGATTTTTAAGAGTTGTCATGTATGTTTATTTAAAATACTATTTTCTAATAAATCATACATGCATGAATGAGTTTTTTCAGCCGAGGTAGCCATGGCTAAGGGAACCGAGGGAGAGGTAACTGGAACAGAGGCCCAATAAGGCCAAGGTTCTCCATACATTTTTATTTCGACTCACAAGAGCTTGACTATTTTTTTCAAGATGTATTTTTCAATTGGATTGGGCAAGGAGTGGTCCAACCTAGGCCTAAAAGGCCTCCCTTCCAATTTCTGCAATCCCCTGGTATCCCTGTGCCTCCTCACGTCTCACCCGAGGTTCCTGAAAATGATGGATTTCAAGAGATTGTCTACCCTTCAATCTCCCAACATCATGGTTGGCCTAATTTATCCCTACCCGCTCCTCCGCCTATTAACCCCATTGTCTAATCTTCCCCCTACTCACCATTGCAATCCTCACATGCTAGCAAAAGGTTGAAAACCGAGGCCCACCATGCCCTTGACAAAGGAAACACCACTCCTTCCCCTTCCTCACCCTCCAATGGCTCTAACAAATCCATGTCTTCCTAGATGCATTTGAGGGACGATTATTCCCATGTGATCAGAGAGATTATTCCTAAAGGCTCAGTGCAACCAAAGGAAAATTCATGAAAATCGAAAGGTGACATAAAAAATCATGGAAAGATTTCATCCCAGAGTGAGAAATATGGATTTTGAGTTTTATTTTATCTATTTTTGATAATAGTTGACTTCAAAAGTTTTTGGACAACACATTTTATTTTGGGATATATGAGTAATACTTTTTTTGAAAATGATTTCAAATATCATGAGATAAATTTTCAAAGTTGATATGATGATGGGAGTCACAAGGAGGTGTGTTTTTCTTAACTACCTAGTTATGTTATGATTTTTAAGAGATAAAGGGAGTCACAAGGGGTCCCACCTACTATTTATTATTTATTATAACCCTTATTATGATTATTAATTTTCCCCCTAACTAAAAGTTGGTTAAGTCTTTTAATTAACTTAACTAATGAGTTGGTTCAACTGCTTCAACCAAATCTAATTTGTTTAAAGGAAAAACGAAAGGGAGGAACATGAGGAGGATATAACGAGAAACATACTAAGGTTTGCTCTTTGAGTTTATGCTGAGATAGTCCAGTTTTCATTCATTCATTAATTTATCACAAGCCTAATTATTTTTATGATAGCAGGGTCTTATTGTAGACAACAAGATTCAGGGCTGAATTACATCATTCAGACACTTGTTTTTCAGAGGTGTTGATCTATATTTGATAGTCTATGTAGACTTGTATATTTTTGACTTAGTTTTCATGATTGACACGGGCTATTATGTAGAGTCGAGTGGGAAGCAATCTCTGGCAAGCTGATCCATCTTTTAGAGTTCAGTTTTTTTATTTTTTTTCAGAGGTCTTTTTGTATGTTCCATCGAGGATGTCTAAGTTTGACTTTGGTCCTAAATTTCTACATGAAATTTTGTAAAAGCATGACTCTTTGGTGAATTGGAATGAAATAAAGGAATTCTATATGTCTCATCTGTCTTGATTATCATCTTGGTGTCTTTACTTCTATCTTTACATTTATTTCAGCAACTGTTATATTCAGAAAATGGCATAAAAAGTAATTTTCCAACAAGTTTTTTATTGATAAAAGACTACCGTAAGAACTCATAATTAATACTCGTGAGTTAGGATGTTATTTTTGTTGGCTATAAACATAGGGTGAGATTCCCATATATTTTTATTTAGCCAAGCATAATCTGAAAATGCTTGAGTAAGATAATTTCATATCTTTTCCTCAACATTTATTTGGTGACCATACTGGGGAGATATTTGATATCTCTCTAGTTAATTTTTATACTCGATTTTCATCGATACATATTTCTTTTTCTGATATTGATTCTTTGATTGTTTTGTTTCTTAATGATTGTTCCTGATGCAAGGCAGCCCAATATTGAGCCCGATCTTCAAGATCAAAACAACATTGATTTGAATCTATTTAATACCATCTTAGACACTTCCAATACCCGTGCTGAGCTTAACCATTCTTGGGCAGAAATTGAATGAGATATTAGTGCTCAAGAACAATTGGAAGCTAGACGTAGACAACCTAGAAATCATAAGTAACCCTTTTTTTTCTTCAAGTTTTGGCCTTTCTTTTATGTCCTTAGATTCTTGTGCTTCTAAAAGAAGAAGAGGCTTGTCACCTGAAATCAATCCTATTTCTTAAATAGGAAGAAGAAATGTTGTGTTGTCTGCCCAACAAATTGCTCTAAGGAGGAATTTATCTGATTCATCCAGTTCGTCTTTCTTTCCCTCATCTATCATCCACAAGATGGAATCTAGTGGTGGCTCCGGTGGCACTAGAAGTGCTCCATCTTCTCAATATTTATCATCATCAGTGATTGGTAGCTTATATATCCACCATATCCCTGTCCAATCTACAACCAATCCCACCAAATTCATTAAAAATTATGGGCTTTTTCAGTTCGAAGAAGATTCCACAACCACACCGTGGCATGTGTACTCTCCTCTTAACCTAGCACATGCTACTCATCCACTTCCTAAATTTGAAGAGCATCTTCCTAGGTTTTTAGGAAATAACACTGTGACTACAAATGAACACCTGGTGGAATTTGCTAATGGTTGTCATAACATAGGGTCTAATGACAATGATACTTGCATGCGTTTATTCGTAAATTCCTTGGAAGGAAAGGTTGTGACTGACTTCTTTGACCTTCCTCCTAATATTTTGTCTACTTGGGAGGATTCAATATATTGGTTCTGATCCACTTATGGGAAATCTAAAAGACTAGCCGAGAAGTTAAGGGAGTATAATAACGTTACCTATAAGGATGGTGAAACTATCAAGTCCTTCAACTTGTGTTTCACCAAGTTATACAATCAAATCCATGAACTCATCCATCCCCAGAACCAAGCCACTTTGATGCATTACTACAATGCATTTCCTTCCCCCTACCATCATAGGCTTGAGGAAAAATGCATTGATAATCTTAGTTCCTCTCTGCATACTTTCTCAGAGTATGAAGAACAACCTGAAAGAACTAGTCTTCCCCAAGGAGAATTGGTTAGACAGACAGACATGTCCACCCTCTTGCAACTAGTACAAGACATGAACAATCATATGCTAGATTATGAGCAGAAGAGAACTGTATCCCCCCTCACCTCTGGAACCTCATCCTCTTCTGCACCTCCCTTTAGGAGTCCGGTTGAAAATAATTTTCAGCCTAAAGCTATCTTGCCTCAAAGTTCGTGTAACTTTTGTGAAGAACACCATGATGAAACCACATGTGAGGTAAAGAAGAGTTTCATAGATAAGATCTTTGGTAAAAGACCAGAAGCTACCAATGTTGTCCTATATTTTGTAGAGCCAGAAGATGTCATGGTCATCAATTTTAGGAACAAAGCCTATGCTCCCGAGGGAAAATTTGATCCTCCCCGCAGTTCTTCTAGCCCAAGCTCATCCTCAACCGCTACTATTATCCAGGTTCCTAAGTTTCCTAAGAGTCAAGGAATTACTCCCCCTCTCCCCTCTTCCAAATACAATATCTTGAATCAGTTGGCCAGCATCAAAGAAGATGCAACCCTTCTAGACATGGTTATCATCCCTAAACAACAAATGCATCTGAAACAATTCATGGAAGGAAAAGCTTCCGTTGTAGCCAATCTCTCTGAAGAGGTAAACGAAGAGGATTATTCTGTAAATAAATTAGGTGTACATAACTTTAGATACGCTGTAAAAAATCTCCCTTTTTATATTTCTGTAAATATTATGGATAAGATTGCCCATTGCTACCTCATTGATGGTGGTTCGGGCCCAAGTGTGATGTCGAACATTATTATGGAAGATATAGGCTTGTCTTATACAAATGAAAATTCCAAAAGCATGCTCTCCTATAATAGTCTACAACAAAAAACCATAGGCGAGATCAAGGATGTGACCTTGGTTTTATGCGCTCATCCTGAAATAAGGACAACCCTCAACATTCAGGTAATTGATAGTCCTATAAGAAATTACTCAATTATCTTGGGAAGAGATTGGCAAGCCTTAATAGGTGGATACCTCTCACTCGACGGGACACATTTATCGGTTCCTCGGAATGGTAATAACATTATAGTCCTTAGAGAGGGAAGAATTTCACCCTACATAGAGAGTGTTCCACAATCTAGCATAAACTATATCGAAGAGGACCTAGGAGTGTATTCCATCTTTACCGAAGAAGATAATATTCCTTTGGAAAGAATCGATTTAGATGATGATATGTGGCATATTCACTTTGATGGTTCATTCTATAATGAAGGTAATGGGGCTGGCATTATCTTGGTTTTCCCTGTAGGAAAAATTCATAATCTGTCTTACAGGTTAGAGTTTTCTTGTACAAACAATGTCACTAAATTCGAAGCTTTATTATTAGGCATTGAAAATGCCCTTAATCTTGGTTGTGGTCACCTTTCAGTTTTTGAAGATTTTGAGCTTGTTGTGAACTTGATACGTAAATTTTACTCTCCTAGAAACAAGATGCTGGAACGATACTCCCAAACTGTTTGGGCGTTTATCTTGAACCTTCTATCTTTCAACATAACTCATGTTAAGAGGGAGTTGTATTCAATGGATGGTCGGTTAGTTGTCTTTGCAGCTTCTCCTAATCAACAACTTTTGCATCACAGGCCTGATTGTTCTTTTTAATCTCTATATCATCCATATATCCCTAACAATGTAGAATCTTGGCAAGCCCTCCCTAACAATAAGAGMATTTGTGCTTTTATTCAAGATGAACCTCTTAAACCCGAGGAKATTATATCTATAGAGAACAATAAGATTCCTAAGGGTTTGACTCCTCTTAAGAGTTTGTTTTTGTCGAATGATGTAGGGAATAAAGAAAAATAGAAAGAAGAGGAGTTACAAATGAAGGTAGGAGAAACCATCTCGTTTAACATTGGGGAACTTGAATCTTCAACGAATGATAACATAAGTAACCAATGTTCTGATAAAGAAGTAATGAAGTTTTCCAAGCTGCTTGGTGGATTTCAAGAAGTTTCTTCTTGGCCTTATGAGGATATTCATGGTTTTTATATGGGTCTTATTCAACATACTATGAAACCAACTAGGTAGAAACAAAGACTTGTTATCTTTGCACTTAATGCAACTATTCAAAGGGAGTTTGGAATTTTCTTAAAGGTTGAGATCTTTTTGCCAGCCCACTCTGAGTGGGTTCAAAATTGGGTACCTTCTTCGAAGACTACTGATCATATTAGAACCTACATTCATTTTCACACTTTCAGTCAGGTTATTATGAGAAATTCTTTTCCTCCCCTCAATATGAAATTAATTCTGCAGCAGGTTGTAGAGTCACAGTTAAGGTTCTTACTTGACAGTTTTCTGGGTTGCAATAAAATCAAGGTAAATGGGGAAAATGTTCACAAAACCACTTTTATCACTTATTACGATACCATGTCTTACAAATGTCTATTTTCTGCCTTAATTGATACAAGTATCTCCTTTAAAATACCTATGTACAAGACTCTCAATGAATTGGTCAGTCTCCATATCTATCTTGATGATCTAATTTTGTGTGTCAAGGGGCTAATAATTACATCAGAATTCCAAGTGTTGGGTCCTTTCCAAATTTCTTTTGTCTTGGACACTAACTCTTACATTTTAAAGGATTTACAAAAGCAATTGTTTTCCTACAGTGCTAATAGCCCTCGCTTGAAATATTGTGAGGGACCAACATGAAAAGTTCTAATGTTGTCTGAATTTTTTGTATACTAGTAGCCTAGCTCTGCGTTCATTTTTTGTGCTTCTTTTTTTGCTTTACGGTAGTTTGACTTCGGCTTTTGAGTTAAAACTTTTCTTGTTTTTCTCTTCATTTTTGCCTTTTATTGTTGTTGTTTTAATTTCTACAGTTTTACTTCTGTCATGATTTTGTTTCCTAACATATTTTAGTTAATTTGGTCAAGATAGGATGTTGGATCAATTCTACCACAGTGACACTCCTGCAAAGAATTGTTAGTCAATAACAATCAAGCTTACACAGATGTTATGACGTCCCCTCTGAAGGACCCTTGAAATTGTTATATATATTTCCACTGTTGTCTCGTAAAGAATTGGTTATCTTTCACTTATTCTTTCCATTTCTTCATCCATTGAGATTTTAAGAGAAATTCTAAAAAAAAAAATTCTCCTTAAAGTTAAGATCAGATTTCGGTCGAATGATTATGCATACAGTGGTAAAAACCCCTCATACTTAACACTTTTCATGAATTATTCCCAAATTCCTGGTCATCTTTCCATTAAATCCGCTCACTTTCCCTTGCCGCATAATTTTCCTAGTTATATATTCTTGACCTGTTGTTATTGCTCTGCGAAACCATGAGTTCTGARTTCTAAATATATTSAAAAMAAATTTCCCTGTGGAGTCGCCAGTTCGTTGAYGACTAAAAATCGYAATGAAGTTTTTCCGCAAAGTTTTKCTAAAGCCTATTATTATAAAAGCTAAATAATACTAGTAGGTGGGACCCCCTTGTAGATTGGAGATCGGGTTTGGTGCTTATTTGATGTTGTKCTACTGTTCGACACTTCTTACATGGTSATATAATCTTGGTTTATTGGCGATTGAGAAGGCATGTTCTGTGTTTTTCTTATGCTCTAGCCTCAAGTTTTATTTTACAACGACCTATGTTATCCTTGTTATCACTGCTATCTGTCATTGGGATCTATTAGTAGGAGAAYTGCATAATAAACATGTTAGMAAAAACATATACAAGTAATTGGAAAGAAATGAAAGCGATGCAACACATGAAAATGGAAGAATTTAAACTATGCTATATGCTACTCTACATGCATTGAATTTTAATGGCCATTATTTAAACCTAGAAATAAGCTAATGGTTAACGATTTGTTGAGTTATACGGGACATGGTTGATTTATGTTATGTCATAAGTTAGAAATGTGATATGGTTGCACTATTGGTGATGTTTTCGATACAAAATTTACTTAATTGAATTATATAGTTGATATGTATTATGGTGAAGTTGGCAATGAAAGGTATGATGTGGGTGGCATGTTTGACAAGTAATAGATGCCAATTCCAATGCATGGTTTAAATGAATGGTTAATGGATTAATGACTGGCGTGTACTAATGAATTAATTTATTGTGGGTGGAGGTGACGTGCATTTACTGCACGTCACCCTTACTCCTTCCAATGGACACCACCCTAGTCAGGCTATTGTTCAACCTTGTTGTTGTGGTTATGCTCCAATTTTCAAGCAGGGAGGAACCTCTTGACCAACTCTCGCTTTAAGTGCTTGGATTACAAGTATATCTTTTTTTTTCCATCCATGAGTCTGCTCTGTTTATGAAATTCATATTGGATCGAATGTATGGGTTGTGCTTTCCTTGAGTATTGCAACTATGTAAAATCATGGTTTTAAGAATGAAGTGTTGATGGTTTTATCTGCAATGATGTTAAATTCACAGTGTTATTGGTCATCCTGGGTGTTAGAAGCCATAAATGATCTTTGTCATACTTGTTGGTTTAGTTGGAGGGTTTCGTTTGGTCTTGAGTGGCTGGCTGCCTTCACGCATTCATATCACCATACCTAGTCTTTGGTTTTCATGGGGATTAATGGTTGGAAGCACTTTGTGTCACTGTGCTTTGTTAACTTGGGCATTGGGTTGTTGTCACTATTAATGGTCACACAGTGGGTTATATTGCTTCTTCTCGACCCTGTTTTCACCTCAGCGATGTAGTTGGTTGACTGGAGAGCCACGAGGGTTATACCTCGCATGTGTTAAGTATCATTATGAGACTAAATTGGAGCCTTGCTCCTCTGTTCATACCCTCTCCTGTCGTGGGATTTGTCACCTCTCCACAAAATGAATTGTGGTTTTCTCTTTTTATGCACAGTTTCTCTTGGAGGTTTTCACCATTGAGAGGGGTTGACTCTAGCCTCCTTGTGTTGGTCCACAGAACAAACCCTCAACTCCTCAAGCCTGAGGGTTGGTAGAGAAGACCGTTGTGGCCTATCGAGTTTACTATTGGTTGTTATGGATTGGTGTAGAATTTATTACTGGCTCGCCCCGTTGATTGTATGACAATTGTTGTGGTTTTAGCATCTAGTCGTTGCAATTGTTATTATTGGGTGGATAAGCTCAGCATGGTTAATCGGAATGAGCTTTTAGATCAAATACATAGTCATTGTCCTTGTGTTTATTAAATTGATAACCCAACACTGTTTTTAATTGATGAATGCACAATGATGCTTCACGCTTGATACATTGGTATGAGTGGCATTCCTATAAGCATGAGTCAATGATTACTGTAACTGTGTGTTTTTAATGGACAAATGATTATTGAAATTAGGGTGCTTATGGAATTTCCACCCACTGTATATGTTATGGTTATTTGATTGTGTCATCAAGAATGTGCACAAGTTTTTACATAGTATGATTTGTTAAAGTTTGATTGATTTGAGCAATTATGTTGCTATCTCCTTGTAGAAGATTGATAACTCAGCATGATAGGTTGGTTGCATGTTTAAATTTTCCAAATGGGAATGTTGCATCGTGGTGTTTATGGTATGGCTTCCCACTGTGTATGCTATGGATATTTTTTGGGTTACGCACTCAGAGATAGCCACAGAGTTTTAAACATGGCTTTGCTGCAATTCGATTATTTGTATTATGAAGTAAGGTATGTTGTTGCTTCCTCGTTGTGTTAGATGGATAGCCCAAAATTTTAAATGTTTAGAGTCCAAGAAATATTGGACCTATACAGTCACAAAAATGAAATTGTGTTTTGTCGAATGGTTGCATTTTTCCATCATAGTGTGAGTTGAAATGGTGATTGGTTATCTCGGTGTTTAAATGACAATCCAGGATCGTTGCAAGATGAATATGGATCATTGGTTGAATTTCCATTGGGTATGTTAAATGAATGACATGCATTATAAAACAGTGACAACCATGAGTGCTGTGACAGTATGACCACATTGCAGTTTAATTATTAAACAAATGTAAACACAGAATCGAGCATGATTTTTATGCCTGCATTTGATGAGCAAAGTGAGAAAAATCTACTGTGTATTTATTTGGAAATTTCTTATGGATGAATGGGAGAAACCAGAGCTCCCCTACAGATTGTTGGATGCATATTGTTTTGATTGTTGACACTATGTAAATATTTGGTTATGAACAATGAACTAGTTAATACAAAGTAGTTGTTATTGGATCACAATGGTCATTTGGTTGGTGTATTTTCTTTTTCATAATGGTTATATGGATTACTTAATTAATTTTATGAACAATATCCGCCCTCATTCCCAACCATTATTTCACTTTTCTCTAATTACAACCCCATCGCCTTCCCACATTCATTTTTCACTCCTTGTTCTAAAATTGATTATAGTCAAGAAAAATTATGTGTTGAAGCAATTGGCAGTAACAGTGTCTTGGTTGAATTACAATGATGTTTTCTTTGGTTTGCAGTTGATTGTTGTTGTCTTTGAGAAGTAACCGTATTTTGTCCCCCTCATCATATCATGTTTCTCTCAATACAAACCCCTCACATATCTCAGGACCCTTTATTCACCCCCTGCTCATTGATAAATAGTTAAACAAATTGTATGGATTGGATTGCATGAGTATGATACATTACCGAGCCAAATATATTTCATATTTTTAAGAGTTGTCATGAATGGTTACTTAAAAGACTATTTTCTAATCAATCATGCATGCAAGAATGAGTTTTTTCAGCTGAGGTATCCATGGTCGAGGGAACCGAAGGAGAGGTAACTGGAACAGAGGCCCAAGAAGGCCAAGGTTCTCCATACATTTTGATGTTGACTCACAAGATCTTGGCCAGTTGTTTTAGACCATATTTTTCAATTGGATTGGGCAAGGAGTGGTCCAACTTAGGACTAAAAGGCCTCCCTTCCAAGTTTCGCAAGCCCCTGGTATCCTTGTGCCTAATCACATCTCATTATAACCCAAGGTTCCTAAAAATGAGGGATGGAAAGAGATTGTCCACCCGACAACCTCCCAACATCATGGCTGGTCTAATTTATCCCTACCTTCTCCTCTGCCTATTAACCCCATTGTCCAAGCTTCCCCCTACTCACCAATGCAGTCTTCTCATGCTAGAAAAAGGTTGAAAACTAAGGCCCACAATGCCCGTGACAAAGGAAAATCCATTGCTAACCCTTCCTCACCCTCCAATGGCCCTGACAAATCCATGTCTTCCCGGATGCATTTGAGGGATTATTATTCCCACGTGATCAACAAGATTAGGCCTAAAGGCTTAGCGCAACCAAAGGAAAATTCATGAAAATCGAAAGGTGACAACAACAATCAAGGAAAGATTGCATCCCATAGTGGGAAATATGGCTTTTGAGTTTTATTTTATCTATTGTTGATGACATTTGAATTCAAATTTTTTTTGGACAACACGTTTTATTTTGGAATATGTGAGTAATATTTTTTTTGAAAATAATTTCAAATATCATGAGCTAAATTATCAAATGTTGATATGATGATGGGAGTCACAAGGAGGTGTGTTTTTCTTAACTAACTAGTTATGTTATGATTGTTAAGAGATAAAGGGCATCACAAGGGGTCCCACCTACTAGTTATTATTTATTATAACCCTTATTATGATTATTACTTTTCCCCCTAACTAAAAGTTGGTTAAGTATTTTAATTAACTTAACTAATGAGTTGGTTCAAGTACTTCAACCAACTCTAATTTGTTTAAAGGCAAAAGGAAAGGGTGGAACAAGAGGAGGATAGAAGGAGAATCATACTAAGGTTTTCTGTTTGAGTTTATGCTGAGATAGTTCAGTTTTCATTCATTCCTTAATTTATCACAAGCCTAATTCGTTTTATGATAGCAGGGTCTTATTGTAGACAACAATATTCGGGGCTGAATTACATCATTCAGACACTTGTTTTTCAGAGGTGTTGATCTATCTTTGATAGTCTGTGTATATTTGTCTATTTGTGAATTAGTTTTCATGACTGATAAAGGCTATTGTGTAGAGTCGAGTGGGAAGAAATATGTGGCAAGTTGATCCATATTTTAGAGTTCAGATTTTTGATTTTTTGTCGGAGGTCCTTTTGTATGTTCCATCGGGGATGTCTAAGTTTGACTTTGGTCCTAAATTTTTGCATGAAATTTTGTAAAAGAATGACTCTTTGGTGAATTGGAATGAAATAAAGAATTGCTTTATGTCTCATATGTCTTGATTATCATATTGGTTTCTTTACTTATGTCTTTACATTTATTTCATTAACTGTTATATTCAGAAAATTGCATAAAAACTAATTTTCCAACAAGATTTTTATTGATAAAAGACTAGCCTAAGCACTCGTAATTAATACTTGTGAGTTAGGATGTTATTTTTGTTGGCTATAAACATAGGGTGAGATTCCCATCTATTTTTCTTTATCCAAGAAGAATCTGAAAATGCTTGAGTAAGATCATTTCATATCTTTTCCTCAACATGTGGCTTTGCTTCCGGAGTTGTGCTTCCCATGGTACCCTAAACCTTGGCCATTGAGGAAATGTGTTGGGCACTTTGAGCTTGCATCTCCTCGACTGTTTGAGTATCCTTCTGCTACACAAAAGGTACAATTTATTGGTCCTAGGTTTCAGGGTTCAGGCCAGTCAGTTGTAGTCACTGCTTCGATACTTATGGATTTGGACCAGAAATTTTTGGTCTCTTCTTAGGTAACTCTGGGTTTGTTTCTGGGCGTTCTAGATCAGGTAATTCTAGAGCATCGAGCTGCATGGGCTTTGGATCAGTGGTTTAGGGTGGACTAGTGGTTTTTGGGGGTGGAAACTGGGGTTATTGTGGTGATGGAGGGTGCTCAGTGATGATGGTGGATGGAAGGGTGTCAGGCTCAGGGTCGACCTGAATATGGATTATGGGGACTACACAGACCACTGAGTGAGTGCAGGGGACGATAGATGAAAGGGGTTGGGATTTAGAAATTTTCTTGGCGAAACCCCCGTCCTGGTTTTTTTGGTTGTTGGCTCTATGATGAACAAAGCACTAAGGATTTTGTTGACATCCTTTCCTATCAACATAGATTTCTCTAGAAATTGTTGTAACATCGTCAATGTTATTTTCTTGTGCTCCAATGGCTGCGTCTCTTCCTCCTCTTTAGAGTTTGTATGTACTAGAGATTCTTTCTTCGATCCTCTGAGCCTGAGCTCAGTCCTACCCCTTCTTTTCCTTTCTTCTTAAACATCTCGATGGGAAAAACATAGTGCATCCCTGACTTGTGTGGGTTGCATTTAACTCCTGACCATGAAATTACCTCTTTTTCAAAGTCCTCCTCATCTAAATAGAACAGAAACATCCTTGAGTGGAAGTCCTCCATGTTGGCATACCTCTACCATAAAAACATATGGTGTCGGTTCATGTTGGAGGACATGTTCCTCATGTTGAAGTTGAGGACCTCTTGCGGAATGCACAACCTTTGCATTGCATTGATGATCATGTTATACCACTTGGAAAATGCTATGTTGTTGAAGGCCATGTTCTCTGAGTTTGCCCTGGAATGTCAGGGATCAAACATCTTTTCAAGGAGCCTCTTGTATGATAGCACCAACGGTCTCCCAACACGTGGCTTCCACTTGAGCATTGTGAACCCCAACAATAGGTATCCATATGTGAAGGTGCCTCCCTTCTCCTGGGCTTCCTCATAAGCCATGAGTAGTTCCTCCAGCAGGTAACTACACTAATTGAATATACTGCCATTGGTGCAAAAATCTCCCACTGATAATGCATCCAATGTGCATTCTCCCTTGTAATACGACCTCATGACTTTGTTGGCTATGATGTAGCAGCTAGTATTGACCATCTTTGGTAGTATGGGGTCGATTTTGGCTGTGCACCCCCCCTCTACATGTGAAACCTTTCATGGAGGTTGGCCTCCCCTTTATTTTTTTCGTGCTTACTGGGACCTTGGAATCCTTTGGACATTTCCTCGCCCTTGAGGGATAGTCCCGTAAGATGGTGGATGTCTTTGGTATGGATTGGATACTGCCTATCCAACCAGAGACTTTGGTTGTGCACCCTGTTGATCAGGAACTTGGTGCACCATGCAACATCTCCAGTGGTAGCAAACATTGGTAAGTCTCTGAGGTTCATGATAGTTGAGTTAAATAGGTTGACAAATCCAGGCTTTGGCATGAGTTTCATGCCTCCCAAATCATCTGGAGAGATACTCCAGAAGACGTCTATGCTCATCTGGGGGAATAATATCGGATCTGTTAAGTCGAGATCGAGGAGCTTAACCTACTCCACCTTCCCCTTGAGATCACCCATGACCTGAAATCGGGGGTCACAGGGCTCATCTAGTACTACATCTTTGGACATGGTGCTTCGTCTTCCTATATCTCTCGACATTTTGGGATCTAAGTTATCAACAAATTCTGCGGAGAAACAAGGATTGGGGATCACAACTATGGGTCTTAGGATTACATAGGCTTGCTCGCTCTACAGAATTCAAAAATCACTAAGTGCTTTCTAAAAACAATGTGTTCTATGACAAGTTCTCAGAGCCTTATACTCGATCTTCTAAAAAATTTAGTAATAACTGTTGTTCATCATGACCCTATGGATGAAAATTGGATCTAAGTTATATGAGGGGACAGGTTAACGAGGTAAATCCTATTGGGTGATTCTAGAATTTACTATGCAAGTTGGACAAGGACGTGATTGATTTCAGACCTTTCTGTTCACCATATGGGAATATTGGCATGAATACCGATGGAATATTTACGTATCGCGTCTTTATGGCTTAATTGAATTCAGATGGGGTACCATAATAGCAATAAAGGTTGTGACTAGACTAGGTTCATGTGGCACATGGACTCAGATTGTGTTCAGATTCATTCTCCCTCCGACCACAAAGGGGTCTCCGTCATATTAATGAATGACATTAATGGGTTCTTTACGCTTATGATCCTACACTATTGAATAAGAAGTTATGCATCAAACAACACTTAAACAGAAAAATAAATGGACTACGTGTCACGGTGCAACACTGCACATGTCGACTTTATTAACTGAATTTACAAAAATTGCAGAAAAACTCAAATCTAACTACTATACATGCTCCTTCGGACTAGAGAAAAATTACTTTAGCTCATTTTTTAGACATATAGGGTTTTAGGTGATCGCCATTCACCCATCCTGACTGAAACATACCATCCAGTTGCACAAGTCTGACTGTTCCTGAAGGTCGGATCTCCGCAACTATAAATGGTCCTAACCAATGCATGCACAACTTTCTAGGATGCTTCTGGTATCGACTTTCATAGAGTAGGACCTTTTATCCTTGCACAAATACTTTATTATTAATGTGTCTTTCATGCCAATATTTATGCCTTTCTTTCTCAACTGACAGATGGAAGTCTTCTAAAAACCTAGTCTCTTCAAGTTCTTGTAAATCTATAAGTCTATGAGCAACTGATTCTTCCTCCGACATGTGTGTGATCTGTGCAATGTACAAACTTGGAGTAATTAATTCTACAGGAACCACAACCTCTTTCCCATAAACTAGTTGAAATGGCATGTACCTGTGGAGTTTTTGTGTAGTTGTCCTGTAAGCCCATAGTACTACTGGAACTTTGTCATCCCAATCTTCCATGTTTGTGCAACAGACCTTCGTTAAACCTCTCTCCAAAATCTTGTTGAACGCTTATACTATTCCATTGGCTTGCGGGTGGTACAAGTTTCTTTTTTGATGTTGGATCAAGAACTTTGTTGTAATATTTTCTATAGTGCTACTAATAAAATGATCTCCCTGATCACTGGTCAGACTCCTAGGACATCCAAATCGAGTGATAATATTTTCAAAAATGAACCTAGCAATGGTATCGGTCAACAAATCATAAACAACTATTGCCTCAACCCAACGTGTAAGGTTGTCAGTTTCAGTAGTAATGTACCTAGCCTTTGAGTGCTTAGTTGTGGGGTTGATCAACCTAATGAAGTCAACTACCCACTTCTCAAATGCCTACAATGCACGAACTGGTTGAAGTGGTAATTCATCTCATCATGATGGCTTACCCACTCTTTGACAAACATCGCATGATCTAGCATATACCTTTGCATCCTTGAATAGCGTGGCCCACCATAGTGCAGCTTGAAGAACCTTCTATGCAGTGGCCTTTCCTCCCACGTGACCTCTTGCAACTCCATTGTGGCACTCCCATAGTATATCCTGTCTTTTGTGGTCTAAAACACATTCTAGAGTTACTGTGAGGCAAAAAAATTGTTTTTTGGGAAGAATCATTTCTAAAATCCCAGTCAACTATCTGTTAACACTATCCGAGAGAGATGGAGGTGGTTGCTTATTTTTCATGATCACAAGCTCCAACAATGAATGAATATCAATAAAACACAATCTCTGCGATATGGCATCCCTTCAATAAATTTTTTCTAGAGGTTGCAAGACTGGAATTCAAAGATTTTTCTTCCAGACTAAATCTGAGTTGCCACAATATTTTCCATATTAACGATAATTGGAGATATTATTTCAGAAACCGTTAGCATCTATGTCATATCTAATCATGTAGAGAGCCTGGTCGAAGCTCGAGTAGTCGACCAGATCAATAGCTCGAGATCAAGTTTATCCAGTTTCAATAAAGAGAAAGATGAACAGGTTTGAGAACAATTCACCATTCATTGTGGGTAGTCTCTTTTGCATTTTTTTTATTCTGCTGTTGTCAAGTGCAATCTACCCCGATGCTTACCAGAGCATGTATTTTCAACTTTTGTGTGGCCTGCTGCAAAACAATGAGGTTCTCAATTGGGGGTCGTCTTCGCTTATGGATTCATCAGATCCATACAACTCTGCCTCAACATCAGAACATGCATTCTCAATAGAGAGGTGACGGATCTAATGGTGAAGGAGGTCATGGGGAAGCTACTAGTGTACCCAAATTCGTTGAAAGGAAATCATGTTCAAACACAGTCTTGTTCAGAGTATATGCTAAAGGCTGAAGAATGTTTGAAATATAAGAAATAGATAGTCGCCCAATATTTTCACTTTAGCACGGAGAAAAACTTATTTACAATTGTATACAAACCATGTACCCAAAAGCACCCCCACTTCTTCGCACAACAACTTTATGAAAAGTACCAGGAGTCGTTTCAAGAATAAATCACTCTCACAGTATTACCGTCTCTAAGGAATGTGCATGGTGTGTTCGTTTTGAGAGAAATTGTGAAACATTGGGAAAATCACCAAATCATGGTTAGACTAATGTCAAATATGTTCTCTTATTTGGATTTTTTGGATCGTCACTGTGAGGGAGAAATGTCCCAAGGCTCACTCACAGAAGTTGGGATCAAGTGTTTCCATGAGTTGGTCTATCATGCCATGAAGAAAGAGGTGATTGAGATGATTAATCGAGAGTGCGAAGGAGAGCAAATTAATCATGCTTTGTTGAGAAATGTTATGAGCATTTTTGTGGATTTGGATTTGGATAGGAATGATTTTGGAAAGGAATTATAACTCGCCTGTATATATCGATGTCATCGATTACTACAGTGGTGGCCTGCCCTTCTTACGTGCCATGTACGCTTCCTCGGAATGCTACTTTGGACTCAATTTGAAGCCTCCCTGCACGCCTTTAGAAGTTTCATACATGACCTATTTTGACTTCCTTCCTGTTCATGGAAAAGTTCAATCAGACGCTCAGGAATGCCCAACACTCAACACGAAAGAGCAAGACGAGTTGCTTGCTCTCGTTGATGTGAAAATTAGGCAAGAATATGAACTTGTCATCACAACATATGTAGGTTTGTATCATTAAAGAGTAGGGGATGTGCTGAGGGTGACCGGTTTCCACAACGCAGCTCGTCAATTCCATTTTGTTTGTAGACAAAATGTCGTACTAAGTATTGACTCAGACAAAATGGTTGAAGCAGGGCTTCAAAATGTTGTGGAGAATTCAGTGAAGCATCTTGAGCCTTACGACTCGAATATTGTTGACCACCTATGGAAGAATCACTAAATTTTGTGTATTGCCAAGGTAGAGTGTCGGATAAATCCATCGGGCCCCTGGAATGTAAAGAAGGCAGGCGGATCCGAGGTGTTTTCAATCCCCTGGTTGATTGGGACACATCAGCATCCAGGTACATGAGCTTGTCGTATTCTTCAAAATGGATCCAAAACCCCATAAGTATCACTATCAAATAATTATTTTTGAAATTTTTTTGTGTTGACTTTCATGAATTTTCTGTCCTGTGCCATTTTCTTTGTGCTTCGTTAAGATTATCATGGAGGAAAGTTGGCTTTGACTAATGTGAGAATGTAGTTATTGTTTCCCGCACCCTAAAAAATATCCCCACAAAGATCTTCAATTTTCTACTGAGTTCTGGTACTCCTAAAACATATGTTTAAATGGAATATTACAACACACATAAACTTTTCCTTAGAAAACAACGCAATATTTCAAAACTGAGATCACAGTGATCGATTTACAGAACGTCAAAATGAGTACGTAGGGTGAGCAGAGGTTTTTGACTTCTATCGAAGCAATTACAATGGCACTTAGTTAGTTGTCATGGTTTTCGTTCTTCCTCTTTGATACGGCTTGGATGGGATGGGCAGTATATCAAGGGGAAGGAACAAAAGTTGTTGCTTATCATAAAGAGCATTTGGATTGCATTATTTTTACTTTTCCTTTATTTGTTTGTTTAATATATATATATATATATATATATATATATATATAT
>JASDQU010373516.1:139972-153396 GCA_032191745.1 Picea mariana
TTTATTTATCCAATGCAACAAATTAATGACTTGTTCCTTTACTATTGGGTTAATGGAGTCACAAGGAGCATAGGGAAGATACCTCCTTGGGGGTGTAAGTTGTTTTACTTCCCAAGGCAAGTTTCTCTAATCTAGGGTTTAAGATAAGAGGGTGTATTCCCTTATACTTCTCTTAGAAAACCCTTGTCAATGAATGAGATGAAGAAAAAATGGTGAATACTATGGTGGGGGTGTATTCCCTTATACTTCCTACCTTGTTCCTAACATAAAAATACTTGAATTGAATAAAATCATAACAAGAGAGTAAAAGCCATACCAAAATCAAGAGACATGCTACAACAATCCACCACANCTCAAGACTTTTGAAGAAGAGCTACCTAGATCAGAGTGACTCGGGACAAGTCACATGTGAGTGTTGGGGGTTGTTGGCCCTTGACCAAGTTTTGAGGATTCTTGGTCATGCTTGACCTATTTTTGGGACTTCGATAGGCTGTCGAAGGCAGAGTGCAAGACGAAGCGGAGATCACCGGATCTCGGCCCCTTTTTAGGTATTTTTGGGCTTTTGGATTATGTAATGGGCATGGGAATGTCATCCTATGGGTTTACCCATGTATAGGCCTAATTTTTTAATATATATAGGAAGCTAGGTGATGTAAGTAAGGGGTGCTAAGTGCTAAAGTTCAATCTATGTGATCAAGAGTTGTAAGTACTTTGTGCATACTGTGTGAGGCTTGCAAGGCTAAGTGCAAGTAATTGTAAGAGACTGTGTAAAGGCTTGGTGCTGTACCCTAGCTCGAAGAATGAGAATCTGGCGGATTGCACGCAGACCTCCTATCTTCTGCAGAGTAGGATTTTGATGCTATGTGCCTATAAGAAGCTCGAACAAAGATAATAAAGAAGAGAAGAGTTGGTGGATGTAGCCCCAGGGTGGGGGTGAACCACGTACATGCTGTGTTTCTATGCTTTGTGTGATGTATTGATGTGTTTATGTGTTTACTTGCTTAGTACTTTAATATAGATGAATGATAGATAGATCTGTTGATTCTTTGTGCTTACTAATGCGGATGGATGTTATATTTGACTTATGAAAATATGCTTAGTGATTAAATACCTTAGATCTGAGTGAATACTGTGATTCTCTGTAGTTTAGGGTTTATCTGCACTGAGAGTAGGATTTAACTGTGTTGTAACTAAGAATTGGATATTGATGAATGTTAACTACTAAGTGCTCTGTTAAGTGTTAGAATCACAGATCTGTGTCCCAGCTAAGGTTGCATACATCTGAGTCTTACAACCATCCCTGCTTCTACCTCAGGTGAGACTTCATATGCTTCACAGGTGTTGCCGAAAGGGACGGTAGTTAGGGTTTTGTTGGTGCCTTGTTGTAGCGTTGAACCCTAGGTCTACCCCTTTTCCAACAAGAAGTAAAAAGATCGAAATTCATATTTCCCAATGCTATAATTTATTTATCCAATGCAACAAATTAATGACTTGTTCCTTTACTATTGGGTTAATGGAGTCACAAGGAGCATAGGGAAGATACCTCCTTGGGGGTGTAAGTTGTTTTACTTACCAAGGCAAGTTTCTCTAATCTAGGGTTTAAGCTAAGAGGGTGTATTCCCTTATACTTCTCTTAAAAAACCCTTGTCAATGAATGAGATGAAGAAAAAATGGTGAATACTATGGTGGGGGTGTATTCCCTTATACTTCCTACCTTGTTCCTAACATAAAAATACTTGAATTGAATAAAATCATAACAAGAGAGTAAAAGCCATACCAAAATCAAGAGACATGCTACAACAATCCACCACAAGATCTAGAAAATAACCTTCCAAGGCTAGCACATCACTTCTTCCATTAACCATTCACAACCATATCCATTCACAAGTGCACAAGAGATAAAGATCTAAGGAGGCCGAAAATTTCAGATCCAAACCTCTGACAAGAGGAGAGTTATTATTTAAAATGAGATCTTATGATCTTTGTTTATACAAAAATTAGCCAACATGACTTGTACACAAAATAAGGAGTAAAACACAAGATTAGGGGTCACCAACCCTAATCTTTCCCCCTTAACACAATAATATTAAACAATTCACTTAAAATTTCATCTTTTGCACAAATTAAACCCTAATTAAGGACGATGTCAGCCCTTTAGGGGACGTTTTTCCACTTTAAGGAGGTCGTTGGTGCTGGAGAAGGATGGAAGGACCTCCCAAGGCCATGTGTCAAGCATCTAGATGATCTCTTCTTAGTGAAAACCCTCTTGTCCTCAAAACTTCCAAGTGCAAGTGAGTGGCACCTCACCACCAAGCCCAAACCCCCAATACCATGACGTCATGCTCAAAAGTGGGACGTTTTTCCCCTCCTGGGAAAATCGTTTAGCAAGAAATGGGTGGGATAGGTCATCCAAGTCATCATCAAGGCCATCCAACTCATCTCTCTCTCATGTGGCATGCGGGCCCCTAACATCCAAAATGTGGGATTGTAGCCGCATGGAAGCCCAAGCTAGGCTTGTTCTCCCAAAACTGCCCACCATCTAGGTCCTGTAAAAACAAATGGACACGCCCTTCAAGGATCTCAAGTCATAAAATCATGATAAGTGGATCCAATCAATAAACAAGTCATCTAAACATGTGCATCAAAGATTACCATATCAAACAATTAATAACTCAAAGACACTATGCGAGTTGTCAAGCTTTAAGTATGAGAGGGTTGATGAGGTGTCCTATTGGGTAGATATTGCCCTAGGTCAAGGAGATCCTCTAAGAGGTCCCTCTCTAAGCCATGTAAAGTTTATGAGGTGGATGGGGCCAAGACTCAATGGGCATAGGGCTCATGACATACTAGGGTCGTAGTGTCTCATTCATGGGTGTCTTTGTAGAGGGTGTGTGGTACCTTCGTCTGCAATGAATTTTTTCCAAACCCATTATTTTCATTTTATATTTATTTATTTATATTTTCTTTAGCACAAGGAGAGGTTGAAGGTCATTGCCCCGACGTGGTGACCAGATGATGGAAATGTCACCCACAAATGCCTAATGGAAATGAGAAGGTTGGCTCGTGATGAGACTCCCTCTCTCTCAACCATGCAATTGAGAGTCACTGCCTTGGTTTGGTGACCAAACAATGACAATGTCATACGACTAGATATCCATGGATGTGATAGGTCATCTCGTGATGAGACCTCATATCCGTGAATCTACCTTTCATGCATTTATTTGTTATATTATGGGTCCCATTTTATTCAAAGATAAGTGTTTTATTGCTTTCTTGGGTGATCCCTGGGCGAAGCATATGGAAGGTTCATATATGGATTTTATCTTTTACCCAACACCAACCCCTCTGGGCCTTTATCCCCTTCTTCCCATAGAATGAGAGACAACCCCTTCTTGGGTCAATACACCCTAAAATCCCAAGAGACAAGAAAACAAAGGGGAATAATGATGGAAAATGGTAAGTATGGTTGGGAATGGTACGATGGAGAATTAATGGATTTCCCAGTAGAAAACACATTCCCAAAAAAGACCACTTACTAGGGCACAATGTGAACCACCTAGGTGAAGTAGGGAAAAAGGCATAATTTCCAAGCACATATCATGAAGTCTAGAGCAATCTAAGATACAAATTAATCAAATGGCTTAGGTATTGAAATGATGCTCACCATAATACTGACTTGTACCTCATGGAGCAACGCCCACTTCCTTTTGGAAGCCAACTGGTGTGGCGGATGCCATCTGTAAATCTTTGGCCATCTGTAAATCTTTGACCATCTGTGGTGGTGAGTGGGTTTTCCATTTGTTCAAAGCGTATTGTTGGTCATGTAGTCTCTCGACACTCCATATCTACAACTTGAGGGCATCGAGATATCATCTCCTTAGTTATCCACAAAATTGGGATACCATCTTGCTCCTACTAGGGGACATGTGCTCATCGTAAAGTGCATGAGAACCACACCATCTCCTGGTAGACCCATTCCTGCAAGTAAACATCAAACTGTCAAGTGAAGATGATTTCATTTATGAGGATGATCATGAACGCTATTTTGCAGATGATGATTTTCCTTGTGGAAAGTTTTTAGCTGATCATAGTAGGAATATTTTTAATCCTACTATTAAAATTTCACATGATCATTTTGTAAAAAAAGAAGTGGCTTCTCCCAAATTCCTGTCCATTCATACTGCAAATCAACAACCCTTTTTTGTTTATAATAACATGCAAGATTATATTCTCTTGAATTTTGGTCAAGAGTTTTCATTGCAACAAGATGGCCAATAAAGATGACAACCAACAAGCACACGATAGAGGGCACATTTATGTATCACCAGAAACTATGAAGGAGCATATTAGTCCTCTTATTTAGATAGATTTCTGTTATATCATTCATGATCCTATAGCCATATACATGGAGTCTTTTTGTTTGGAAGTTTTTAGTATTGGAGATTTAGCCAAGCTTGTAGGTTGCAGCTATAAGTATCAATTGCTCATCATTTTTTTTGCAGCATTTGTTGCCTCTTTTATGGGTTTACTTGGAAACTTGTTTGCAAAAAATTATATTCACCAATAAGATAATTAACTGGCTGCACTGGAAGCATGACTTCACTTGAGAAAATTGGAGAGCTAGTTAGAGTAGGGTAGCACAGATAATAAGCTCTCTTTTGGAGATTTTGGATTTCATCAATATGCTTGTTTTTAGCAATTCTTTCAATTTGCTTGGACAATTGCAGAAGTTTGGAAATAGGTGAATGACTCCATAGCCCAATGGAGCACTTCTACAATTTTTCTTTCTATTTTTCATAGTTCAAGTTTTTAGGTTGACGTGCTTTTAGTAAAGTTTCACTAGACTTCAGAAGTTGAGAAGTTACCGTTTAAAGAGTAAAGATGGTAGAAATCCCAATGGATCTAAGGCACATGTCTACCAAAGTTGTTGGAGTTTCACAGGGAGAACTCCATCCCCCATGGATCCTATGTTTTCACCTCTTATGTTCTACAAAGTTTTATCTCTCACTCCTAACTTTCTTCATTAATTTTTTTTTGTATAGGTTATAAATCCTCATCATATTTTGTTAAATGTTCCTACATAGAAAGAAAGAGTTTCTGCAAGACAACAGAGGAAACAAAGTAAACACAACAAGAAAGGGCCAAAACCTATGACCAAATCTGAAGATGATAAGACAAATAAAATGGCAACTCGTTATCAAAAAAAGAAAACAAGAAGAAACAATTTGTATCTGTTAGTTGAGGCAACTAAATCTGTTTTACAGGGAGAAATTTCAATTTGAGAGCTTAAATTTCTATGCAAATCCTAATTTTTGACTAAAGTTGATTGATGTTTGAAGAAAAACTTTTTGTTTTAATGCCATTAAGGTTTTATCTCCCTATGGATAATGTTGGCTGTAACCTGGGCAAGAAAAATGCATTAAGTACGTTAAAATCTGGGTTTAAAAGGGCGCTACAGGAAGTTCCTGTAGCTCTCCACACAAGAAATATGTAGGCGCTACAAGAACACTTGTAACAACCTGTTTTTCAACAAATGACACAGTGATGAGTTTTTTGTGATGGATGATGGTGAAATATGATAATGACACTATTACACACCCTAAAATAGTCATAATACATCATTTTTTATCTTGAGGAAAGAGTTTTGGAGCAGTCTTGTATGAAAAAGGAGAAAACAGAAAACAGGGGATTTTCTGGAAATGTCTGTTTTTTTAGTCAATTTCAAATTCAGACTCTGACCAAACAGAGAGGTAGTTTGAAAAAATGAAAGAGGTCTTTCTCAATCAATATCTCATATACAAAAACCTTCCTCATTTTTTAAATAAGTTTCATGGTTTGGGAGATACAAGCATATATTTACAGTTCATTTTTCAGAATTGAAAATACATGAATTTTCTTGTTTTAGTCATCATCTTTGGGCATAGATTAGGAGGATATGGAGAGGTATTTTGAAAAACGGAAAGAGTGTTTTCTCAATAATGAGCTCATATACAAAAACCTCCCTCAGGTTTTACACAGGTGTCATGGTTTGGGAGATACAAGTAGATCTTTACAACTCATTTTTCATATTTGAAATACAAGAATTTTCCTGTTTTAGTCATCATCTTTGGGCACAAATTACGAATATATGGAGAGATATTTTGAAACACCGAAAGAGGTTTTTCTCAAGAATTATCTCATATAAAAAAACCTCCCTCTTGTTTAACATGTGTCATGTTTTGGGATATACACGCATATCTTTACAACTCATTTTTCATAAATTCACCATGTGTTGTGAAATGAGACAGTGAGCCCTTAGTTCGATTCCACACGTGACAAGAGGAGGTGTCAAGTCAGGAGGAAACATGGATGTCAAATGAGGACATTTTTCCTAAACATCCTCAAATATTTGATCTGATTTGAATGTATTTAATGCTCTAAATTTCAAACCCTAGATTTTAGGTATGGGACTGATTTTCCAGATTTTTTGTAATCTTGTTGATTTGACTAAGTGCAAATTTGACCCTAGGAGGTGTAATCTATGTCTATTTTTAGTATATTAGATCCAAAATTGGAGGATCTAGTTGTTACCTCATAGATCTATAAATCTCATGTAAAATCATATGTAAAGTAGGGGGGGGCGATCCCTGTTTTGGCTTGATAATTCTATATCTAAATACTGTTTTGATTCATCTTGCTTATGTAAAGAATTCAACTGCTAATAAAGTTAATGGTTATTTTTTTGTTCCTTCTCTTTTTATCATCTTCCTTTTTTCTTCTAAAACACTCTGTTGATGTTATATGATGGTATGACAAATGCTTATGTGCTAAGAGGGTTGCTTTAAAGGATTTTCAGTAATCTTTGCCACATTGGTGTTTCTTCTCCTCAAATATTATTTGGAATGATTTATAGATAAAGGTTTATTCTTCTACTACATAAGGACATTAAGGAAAATATTTGTTTATTGGTGGATTTATCAGTTTTGTCTTTCCCTTCTCTCAATCACATCACCCAAAAATTTAAGTCCCTGGGCATTAGTTTTATTTACTTGGCTTGCTGCACCTAGGTAAGTGATATTAACATATCATATCATTAGATCCTTTAAATCCAAGCAATATCTATCCATCTATTAAACCCAACCAAACCATTTTTAATATAATGTGTGCTAGGATTGTTCCTAAACTGGTCTAGGAACAACTTCTAGCACTAACATTTACCATGCCCATAGGTTTGATCTTGACTGTCGACTGTACATACCAGATGTTGACTGCGAGCTGGTATTCTTAGTAGTCATTATTAGGTTTCTAAGAGGTGACTATAAGGGGTTTCCCATGGTATCTAGGGTAGAAATCACATCACACTTTTCAGTACCCCTGTAGGGTTCCCTGTGAAGTGCGGTTACTTGCACTAGGAAGGGATGGTCAGTGAAGGTTGGGGTAACTGTCTCTCACTCCTTCGTTCATTGGTTAAAGAGACTTAATCAACTCGTGCCTTCACCTGGAAGGTCCTTTCCTAACTTCATTACTACTACGGTCTCAGGACCTAATCCATTGGTGAGTTAGAGTATTGGTGAAGTTGTTTGTGATTTTGTTTCCTTAGGAATTTTACTAGTGGTGTGCTCTGTGTACATACATGAATTAGGAAAGCTTGTTGGTAGTCACCTTGAGTCTGTGATTTAAGGTGGATGGTCAACCGCCTCATCGATCTAGGAGAATTCAGGGTCTTCCACCCAGGCCTAGAATTTGACGTCCCATAGGATGTTTTTTTGGTTTTTAGATGTATTTGACATGTGGATACAAAATCCACACGTCAAAATTTACCGGTATACAAAATTTCAACCTGTGATAATTTCTAGGTGATTAGTTTACTATTGTGTGTCACCTACCTAGGTCTCACACTGAAGAGGGCTTGGGCAAAGGTTTGTTGGAGGATTAAATATAACAATAAACAAAATTTAATTAGTTTCAGACTCCCAATCATTGAAATTTAATTAGTCCATAGTCATAGTTCACATAAAGTGTTAATAGTTAATTGAATATCCATTCACTGATAGACAATTTGACACTCATGAATTTGGGGTAAAACTAAAATGATGGGCATGAAAAACAAATGACCGTCATCAAAATTTCACTTGACGGGTAAGATAAATTTGAAATTCCAACCCTACTTCCACCTATCAAATTGAATTCTCTATCGTATCCCTTGAGGCGTCAAATCGATCAAATCGACACTTTCGTACTAGATGGTCCTGTTGAAATAGTAGAGATAGATTCCACAAAAATTTTGTTTTTCTCACTGGAGGTCACATGAATATCGGATCTCGAAGCCGAAGGCTTCATTCATGATTTTAACCCTCCATTGAATAGATCCCATGATCTGATTGGCTTGCAGATTCCAGTTTCCGGGTTGGATTTCACTAACAGTCACCCTCTTTGTTGGGCCATCATGGACGACACTTCATAAGTGTCTGGGTAGGGGGACCTTGCAACCCTCACTTCAACAATAATGTTGGGAGGAATTCTACCTCCTTTCATGTCTAACCAAACGACTAGTGTGGTTCAATCCACAGTAGCCACATTGATCAATATCTCTTCACCAGTGATTGGCAGGTCAACTCAGCCCTTGAGTGCATCCTCCTCATCACCTTTTATCTATAACTCTTTCTCGCTTGGGATGTTGTCAATTGGCATGCATAAAGTATCGACTGGTTCTTAGTCATTTCCCTAAAGTAGTAACATTGGTGTCGATATTTTTTCGACTCCCCTCCAAATGTTTCCTTGGGGCAGAGAGAACATCCCTCTATCGTTCCCATCACTTGGGAGCATATATTTCCATTCTTCTAGCCCTAATTCTTTCATGGGATGGGGTGGTTTTATGGGCGATGGATTCCAATCCATCGACTTGTCATCTCCCTCTAACCATTTAACGTTATTTGATGGATTTGGGAGCAATCTATTTTCCTCGTATGGAATGTCCATAGGGGGAAACCCATTCCAAGGCCAATGGAATCATGTGCAAGGGTCGTACTCTTCGCAAGGGATGGCATCGGGGGGAAACCCCTTTATCGATTAGAACTATCCAATGCAAGGGGATTTTCCTTCTTAAGGGATGTCACCAGGGGGTAACCCCATCTTTTCTTATGGGAACTAGATGGGTGGAGGTTTTTCTCCTTACAACCAGGGTCATCAAGTCTTTACTCAAAATACTGGCCCATCCACAAGCTCTTCCTGGTGACTTGGTGTTATTAATAATATATGTTATTATTTTTCAACGGCTACTCAACCCGGGAGCTCCAACTCGGCTAGTTTGAATTCTAGGCCCCCGGCGAGGCTACCTTTTTTAGAAACTAAACTTATCAAACCTATCAAAAATGATGAATGATATGGTTTTCCAAGATTCAAAATAGCCTCTGACTCCCACCAAGTTGCCTTCAGAAATTCCAAAATTCGAAGGTAAATCTGGTGAAGATCTGGGTGATCACTTGATGACGTTTCATCTATAGTGTTCATCTAATTCTTTAATTGATGATTCCTTCCAACACCGCCTCTTCCAGCGCACTCTTATGGGAGTCGCAGTGAAATGGTACATTGAACTTGAGGGCACAACATTTCAGACTTTTCACGATCTAGCTTTTGTGTTTCTTAAAAACTTTTATCTTCTTTTCTAGTACGATGCAGACACTGGTCTCATGTCTATGCTTAAACAAGATAAAAGCACTCACATATTAAATCATATCCAAGAGTGGCAGAGGCGAAAGAGACTGGTAAAATCTAAGACCCCTCCTATGTTTTTTTTGGAATGGTTTCGTAAGTCCTTGTATCCATACATCGCTAAGGATGTATCGGTGTTAGGAGTATTCTCTAAAGAAGAGACGATTTTTAGGGCCTGGTAGTTAGATTTAATCTACTCACAATATGAGATCCTTTACGAGATTATACCAGATTCACTGCAACCCGATTTCAATCCTTCAAAAGAAAAGTTCATACCACATGTTGATGACATCGTTGGGTCTATAAAAAGCACTATCGCAGATTTGATTACGAACCAGATGTAACATATGAAAATTCATCCATCCGCGACTGGTCAAGCCATGACTTCGACCATTTACACTATCAAGTCATCGATTGTACAACGTGAACACCCGACGACTTGATAGNAACCAGATGTAACATATGAAAATTCATCCATCCGCGACTGGTCAAGCCATGACTTCGACCATTTACACTATCAAGTCGTCGGGTGTTCACGTTGTACAATCGATGACCCCGAAGGGTACCCAACAATCCAAAGGGAAGAATAAAAATGGTAAGGATAATAAAGGAAGTGGAAAGAGCAATAAAAATGAAAAATCTGATGCAAATGCTGGAGGGCCCAAGAAGGAGAATAAGAAGGTGAAATTCCCTTGCAATATTTTTAGAGAATATCAGCTTACCCATCAATGCCGAAATATGGAAGAGGCTCAACCCCTGTTAGCGCAACAACAACCAACTGTGTTGAAGAATCCATTCCCATAAGGTAAAAATATGCAGGCGGGCTCTTCCGGTGGAAATCCACAAGGGGGCACCCAAAATGAACCCTTGTCGAATGGGAGAATGTCGTTCATCAATATGGTGAACCATAAGAAGGAGGAGATTGATTTTTCAACCATAGCTCGCGATTACGATAATCCTGAGTCGACGTCTAAAGGGAAAGAAACTTCCGATCCTTAGAATTCTCTCCATATAGAGAAATATGAGAAGGAAACAATGTCATGCATATCAAAAGGTGTGTATAAGTGTGCATCGCACAACCTAAATTCTTGAGCCACACAAAACTATTATGTCGTTGAGAACTTCGCTCATATTCCATGTGTGATTTTATCCCTAAAGGTGCTTCAAATTTGCACTGCACAATGAGCTACATTGTTGTCTGCTATAGGGGCTACTGTGAGTCAACTCGTTATGAAGTTCTATGCCACATATGTGAAGCCTCACTTTCCTTATCACATATCCTTCCAAATCAATATCATGTACATTAAGAACCTTATTATGAGGACTATCATTGATGAAGGTGTTTTCACATATGTTATGTGTTTGTCTTGTTGGAAATCCATTGACTCTTTTGAGCTTACCCCGTCTCCTACTCTTTTAATCACATTCAATGGATGATCGTGTAGAATGCACATTCTCATTTTCTCTTTTCTATCCAATTAGGAGGGAAGACCGTTTTAGTGGAGGTGGAATTAGTCAATGCTCTTCTTGACTATAACCTTTTGTTAGGAAGGAGTTGGACTTATGCAATGACGACTATCATCTCATTGATTTTTTGAGTCTTGTGCTTCCCTCATTAAAGGAATATCATAACAATAGAACAAATGTCATTCAACCACTCTGACTCCATGAAAAATTTGAGATCTTTGGTCTCATGGATAAAAAACTCTCAGACGACAACTGAGAGCATTGGTGTTGGGATGTGTCCTTCACTTATGGAAAATTTTAATTTCCCAACACCGGTTTCGTACATTTGCACTACCAGGGTCGACTACCAAAAGCCAAGCCCCTTGGTCCCCGTTACATGGGTAGGTTCATTTAGAACTACATATTTTGAAGATCTGTGGGTTTTACCCTCACCGTGCGAATCGATTGAAGGTCTTTTGCATGCCAGGATGGCCATGCCATTGTCTGCAGTAGAGATAGCTTATCAAACAATTCATCAAGCTACCGCAGAATCTAATCTGACTCCTTCATGGATAGAATAATAGGATTAGTTTCCAGAGCTCATTTGGGCCCAAAATTCTTCAAATTATCTCAATTGCCTAGACACTGTCTTGCCTTCTGACAAAGCTATTATAGAGGCAATGACAGGGACAAAACAACCATGGGAGGATATCCATCATCGATATTACTTCCTTCTAGAGCTCAATTGAGTCGAAGATGAAGAATCAGTTGTGAGTAGAGGTTTTAGTTGATATGTGAACCCTTTGGCAAAAACATGGAGTATTTTTCAAAGGGAACATAGCTAATATATCATAAACTATTATGATCAACATCTCCAAGATCCATGGTGTCATAGAAATCATTTTTATTGGTGTAGATTATTCTTCCAAAGAGATCTGTATATACACCTCTTTGATTAAAGAGTTTCACGTCGTTTTTTCATGGTCTTATGAGGAAATTCTAAGAATTGACTCCAACATTGTCGAGCATGAGATTCGTACTTATGAGAATTCCAAGCCGGTTCAACATAAATTACGACCTGTAAATCCTAGGAAGGCGACAACTATAAAGGATGAGGTAGAGAAGATGCTTAAGGCCAATTTCATTTACCCAGTTCCTCTTACAGAATGGGTTTCAAAACCCATTCTTGTAGATAATAAGAAAGGAACCATACATGTTTGTATGGATTTACACAATATGAACAAAACTTTTCCAAAGGACAATTTCCCCACACCTTTCATTGACCAGATTATCGATGATTTTGCGGGAAGTGAAACCTTCTCCTTTATGGATGGATTTTCTGGGTATAATCATATTCATATCCGGATTGAGGATCAACATAAGACAATGTTCATATGTTCTCGGGGGAATTTCACGTATAATAAAATTCCTTTTGGCCTATAAAATGTTGGAGCCATGTTCCAATGGGCCATGTTGTTCACTTTCAACAATTTAAAGCATATCATTGAAGCATATTGGATGACCTCACTGCTCACTCTCGAAAGAGGATAGATCATTTTTATATAGTTATTTTGCACTTGATCACTTGATGGACATCATATAGAGTTTAGTAGGTTGAGACACTGAGTAATGCCACTTTTCCCTTGAGTTTGTAGTACCTTTTTTCCTAGTCGCAGGTTGTCCCTTTACAACTTGTGACTAAAATTTGATGGTCGTGACTTTCTCTCTTTCAAGTTGCGAACGATCGTGCATTACAAGAATGCAGGGTGCGACTAGGTGTGTTACTCCCAAATTAGGATTTGTTTCAAGGAGATATGATCAAGGCTCATATTTCTCGTAATACGACATTGAGAAACTTTCTATCTTATGTGTCTCGATTTATCCACCATGTTATCTCTATCATCCTATATATTGGGGGTCTCTCATGGGAAAGGGGAGGAAAAGATATAGTAAAATCATACCGTAGGATTGATCATAGAGCTTGGGAAAGGATATTGGGAATAACTTCGTCAAGCCTATTGAATGTAAGTTTTAAGCCTTTCATTTTATTAATAGAAGATGCACATGACTTCTCCCCCTAATTGATTATATATGATTGTTATGATCTTCATAAAGAATTAATATTTTCATATCTTCATGTTATGATTTTAGATCTGTTATTAATTCATAGATGTTAGATTTGATCTCATGAAAGGTATTCGTGTGTCCATGTGTGCAGATATGTGTTCGTGAAAGTGAAGGATATATTCAAAAGAGAGAACAACCAATGAGCATGCATGGACAACCGT
>JASDQU010373517.1:18548-31799 GCA_032191745.1 Picea mariana
CTGGACACCAAGCTCACCAAATCCATGACCTTCCACCCCCAGACAAATGGCCAAACCAAGGTCGTCAATCGAATGATTGTGCATATCCTTCGCATGTATAATTCAAAGAACCCTCGCACATGGGATGAGAGCCTTCCCTGTGTCCAACATAGATACAACTGAGCCCTGCATAGCTCAACCGACCACAACCCATTTTAGGTGGGGTTAGGATTTTAACCATTGGGTCCCATAGATGTTGCACTTCCGCTTGTGGTCACCTCAACCGACTCATCTCCTGCTCCAACTGAAGCCGACAAAGCCACCCGATTCATTGAGAGGATCCAACACATCTGCAAATAGGTTTAGGATATCCTACATAAGTCCAATGACAAGTACAAGCAGCGCCATGATCAACATCAGGTGCCACATAAGTTTTAGGTGGGTGACAAGTTTTGGTTGCACTTGCAGAAAAAATGCCTTATAGGACCCCATCAGAAGCTTCTCCCACTGCATTATGGGCCATACACCATCACCAAGGCCTTGGGATATAATGCTTTTGAGCTCAACATTCCTCCTTTCCTTGGCCTGCACCTAGTGTTCAACATGGATCTCCTTCGCCCTTATTGCCCACCATTATTGGACACCTTAGACGTAGCAGAGCAACTGACACCAATAGAGCTCAAACCCGAATCCATACAACAGTCATCCAATGACCAGATTTTGGACACATAGATCAAGGGCACTCGACAACAAAGGATCCATCTTTATCTAGTTGTCAAAGCAGGGCAACTCTTGCATCAAGGCAAGTGGCTCACCTGGGCCAAATTCAACATAAATTTCTTCATATAATGGGGGAACTCAACACAATGGAGACCATTTATTTCTAAGGAGGGAGTATTGATCCAGGTGGATATTGGTGGCCACCCACCTCTTCCAACTGGCTCAAAACAATTTTCTGACAATTTTAGTAATTTACTATTTTTAGCAGTTTTAACTTCCAGGGCCATTTTGAGGGCATAAATGAAGGTTTTTCAGGATCAATCTTCTCAATGATAGAAAAAGGCATGATTGAGCCCCCAAAATGAATCTCCTCGATGATACCTTTCCAACGGGCTATCATACGCCTAAAACGAAGATCGTATGCAACAGTTACGACCCCGGGAAGTTGATGTACTAACTTACCCAAATGGGGCCCACACGACTTTTGGTGCTTCATCTCCTAGGGTTAGGTTTTTGGATGTCTAGGGTTTTTGGCATTCCTGTTTATTGTAAAAAGGCCTTCAAAGCCTCATTATAATAATATTCTTGCGAATGAGCGCAACCGTCACATCTCTTCTCAGAGATAAGCTGCCACCATTCCAACAAGCTTGTTTCCGCTGCATTTTACAGTTTCAACTTATTTCCTTATTGAATAGAAAACCAGTTTAACTGTATCTCTGTTATTTTTTGTTAAGCACTTGTTAATAATCTGTATTTATTTCGTTTTGCTCATAAAATCCAGATCACTATGGTTGACTATGTTTTTACCATGTTTGATTATCATTGACTTTGTTTTACTTTGGTTGAGTTTGGTTGACTTTGGTTGGTTATGTTTGATTATTATTAACTATAGTAGAGCATGTATACATGGTTTAACCATGATTGACTATGGTTGATTATATTTTTACCATGTTTGACTATGGTTGGCTTTGGTTCCTCAATGGTTACATTGCATTGTGACTTCCATTAAGGGTTATGTCTCATTGTGACGTTCCTCAATGCTATGTTTCATTGCAACATTCATCAAGTTGGATGACTTGTGTTGAATTCTTATGTTGATTATGGTTAATGATGGGGGGTCATGTTTGATTGTGGTTGATCATGATGTTTACAACTGACCATTGTTTTCTATAGATGACCATGTTGACTATGGCTTAAAATGGTTGACTTTGGTTGGTCATGTTTGACTGTGGTTGATTATGGTTAACCTTAGTAGACCACATATACATGATTTGACCATGAATGACCATGTTTAACTACATTTTGAGCATGTTTTATTATTTTTGATTTTGGCGGACAATTCTTCCATATTCAATGACATTTCAAGATGAAGAGGTTGACTTTAATATTAACGTGGTTTATAATTTGGTTATGTCACATTGCTATGTTAACCCCCTACTCTATTAAAATTAGAGTAATTTTATCCCAAACCATCATAAATTTATTATGAATATTTATTTCCAATACCTAAGATATCAATTTCTAGTAGTTGAGATGTCGATTTCCAATAGTTGAGATGTAAATTTCCAATACTTGGGATGTTTGTTTCCAATAACAAATATTTTGATTTCCAATATTTTTTTTGGTAAATTAAATTGAAGTTTGTAACAAGGTCCTCACCCATAACATGAAAAAAATTACAAGTATGAGAAAAGGCACATGCTCCTTCTCTTCCTCCCAAATATTAATAAAGTGTGAGAAAATTCCAGTACTCCTTCTCCTCCTCCCAAATATTAATAAAGTGTGAGAAAATTCCAATTCTCTTTCTCCTCCTCATTCAAATGACAAAAGTGTGAGAAAGGGATTGTTCTCCATCTTATCCTTACTAAAATGATAGAAGTGTGAGAAAGGGCCAATACTCCTTCTCCTTCTCCTCATCACTCTAACTATAAAACTATGAGAAAGGTCCAATGCTCCTTCTCCTTCTCCAAAAAAATAATTCATGCACAAGAATTGTATTTTTGCAATCAAATTGACCTCTATGCATGTTCCAAACTTTTGATGGGGGGTTGAGAAATAACTTTGATTTGTTTGAATGAGTAGTTTAGGTAAGGACTTGTACTATTAATAGATACAAATGAGAAGAGTATGAAAATAACAACGGATTACAATACTATGCTTATAGGATATAGACAAACAAATCGTGATACAAATAAAATAAGACAGATTGCTCATACATGAGAAAAATATACATTGTAAAATGATATGCTTACACCATTCCAAAACTTAGCAAACTAGTAGAAGTTGTATGCATCAAAGCTTCAAAGTTGAATTTAGTCTCCATGGTAGCTTGGTCAACAATGGCTTCTAATTCATTAATTTTCTAAAAGAGTTTACAAAATTGCAAAAGCAAAAGCATCTTTCTCTATCAAGTTTATCTTATTTATACAAGAGAAGAAGAGGGAGATTCATCATTTTGGCCCCTCTTGATGCAAATAAATTTCCCTTCCTTGGTCATTAGGTTTATATATGATGGGTTAAATAAGAGACATAATTAATTCCCANTTAGCAAACTAGTAGAAGTTGTATGCATCAAAGCTTCAAAGTTGAATTTAGTCTCCATGGTAGCTTGGTCAACAATGGCTTCTAATTCATTAATTTTCTAAAAGAGTTTACAAAATTGCAAAAGCAAAAGAATCTTTCTCTATCAAGTTTATCTTATTTATACAAGAGAAGAAGAGGGAGATTCATCATTTTGGCCCCTCTTGATGCAAATAAATTTCCCTTCCTTGGTCATTAGGTTTATATATGATGGGTTAAATAAGAGACATAATGAATTCCCATCATTACTCCCTAGATGGAGCATTTTCATGTTCGTGTGTAACAAAACAATACCTCAAAAAGTGATTTTTCCTTGCTCAACCTTCTTTCTCTGATTTTTGTTCTTTGCATGTCACTTGCTTGAAGTCATAGCCAAAATTTAGGTGGCTACTCCTATGTAATGATACCATACTATTTTCTCCTCTTCCTTCTATTTCCTTCTTTCTTTTCCCTCATCCAACTCTCCCATAGGTATTGGGTAGAGCAATAGAGGCTATTTAAATTTTAGCTCAATCCATCGAAGTTTCATGCTCTTGATTGTTTCTATGTATAGTTGTTCCCTAAAGAGGGTAGCCCTCAAATTCTGTGGAAAATGGGGTTCCATATTTTTTAGCACAATGAGTATCTCTTCCAACCCACGTGGGAAATACTGTATTTCTCTTTCTGATGAATCCTTGACTATTGTTTCATAATGGGAAACTACCCCTCTTTGTGTTTCTTCCAAGATGGGTACCAGTTCTATGTTTTAGGTCAGGGCTATGTGATTTTTCAATACCTCATATGGACTATCTTCCTCTTATTTGACCCATAGATGGATGCTTACTTCCTCTTACTTGTATCCTTGTAGTTATACAACTCTTTCCTCTTCATTGTAAAACCAAGAGTACAATTCCCTGAGTTTCACATCCCCCACATAACGATTGGGGAACCACCTGTAAGGGTGTGGAATTAAAAAATTATACATGTAGAATTCACAAAGTTGGTCATTACCTCTTTCATCACTTTGTTGATAAATATTTGTGTATTCCCCTTGATTTTGTAGCGCATGAGGGAGGTGGTTGGAAATATCCCTCCATTGAAACTTGTGCCATTATTCACTAAGGAACAAAGTATATGTCCAAGTAGGGGGTCTTTAGGAGAGCATTTCTTCTGCTACTTTTATGTCTTGATGGATAACTACCCCAAATTACTCAATCCTTTTTACCTTGTTCTCAACATCCTTGGTTTATTTTCTAATGCAACCCTTAATTCTTCATTCTCTTCTTTCAACTGTTTCTTATAATCTGTATGTTTCATATTGAATATCTTGAATTTCTCGTGTAAGTATAAGAACTACAGTTCTAACTGTTCTATTGAATCCTTTATAGTTGTGATCTCCCTATCTTGTTTCTCTGTTGCAATTTCCTTTCATTTTAGGGCCTCTAACCTATCTTTTTCTAGTTAGGATATGAAGTCTTCCATGCTAGGTTCATTTTTCTCAGTTTGAGTCCCCTCATGGTATTTTCTAAGATCCTTTTCTATGCTAGAAGGTGAAGCTACTTGAGTCTTGGCTCTTTCCCTTACGATTCTTCCTTGTCTCCATCTCGATGGGCTTCCTAGAGTTGTCTTGATGGGGGTACCTTGAGGGGTGCCCATCTAAACCAAGGTGGCTGAAATATATCTTTCATCTTCCTCTATTTCAACATAGGCTTCCTTCTCTTCCTCTCCATGGCTTGTTTCTTTTGTACCCTTCTTTTCTTACTTATGATATCTTATCTCCAACCTTCTTCTTCTTCTTTTTCTTCTTCTTCCTTGAGTCTACTTCTATTACCGTTGGGCTTGAATTGGCTTGTAAGGCCAAAAATTCCTCATTTTTCATGTTTTTCATGGTCACAAACTTGTCCCAGTTAACTTGTCAAGTTTTTTTTTTATCTAATGCATCACAAACAATGAGTGTGATTAGCCCATTATGGGCTAGGACATCCACTCTTCCTTCATGCACTTTAGTACTCGATTCTCTAAGAGACTGTAATAGGTCGTAGGGGATGTCAAAGTTCTTTTAGGCTGCTAATAGTAGAAGTTTCTTAGTTGGTCTAGCATTCTGAAATGGTATGTATGGACCATACTAGTTTTTCCTTTACATCTTACATATTTCATTATATGTAAGGCTTCAAATGATTTACATATTTCATTAATCATTTTTAAGTGTCTCTTTATGTTTGTTTTTTGCTGAGATTTATAAAATTACAAATATGGACCATATAGATCCATTTATTTTCAAAGAACTGTCATATTCCCAAGTTAAAGGAAGTTTAAAACAATTTTCCTCTCTATTACATAAACTGAAATTAATAATCGAGGATATCTTTATTAAGCATTTTCAAGTATTTGTTCAAGCTTGTTTTTAGTTGATGATTTAGAAAATTACAAATAGTAAACCATATAAATTCATCTCTTTTCAAAGAACTGTCATATTCCCAAATTAGAGGAAGTTTAAAGCAATTTTCTTCTCTATTATATGGACTACGAAACATTGCTTCATCTATAAACAAGATGGTTGATTTATCACAACTTTCCACGTAAATATCAAACACTCTAGATAGGTTCTTTTAGTATGTATTGAAGTTTGCTTGCATTTGTTCAATTCACATTGATATGTATCCAAAATAAATACTAAGCTGACATTCTTCAACCAATATGGTTTACTTGGGAAAAATGCCCAAGTAAACCATAAAGCAATGTCTAAATTCTCCCTTGTAGCTTCTAACAATTAAGGACTAAAATTGCATCGATAACAATTGTAAGGGTCATATTTTAAATTAGGCTTTGAATGCTGTGGTTGTGTGCTGACAAACCCTAGTACTCCAAAAAGTAATCCTTTCACCCCAATATCAAGAGTTTTTTTGAACTGAAATCAATTATATGAAATGATTTAGAATTTGGAAATAAACAATAAATGGAAAACCTAAAATAAATCAAATTTAAGTAATAAGATACTATTATTAAATATGTTAAAAGATACTTAAGACAAACAACAAATCCATGCATTCAATACCTTTTAAGAAGATCTACATTGTACTTCTTCATATTTCAAGGGGTATATGGGAAATGAATCCCTTATCCTATTAAGTATTAAACATATTGTTTGAGGTGTTTCAATATGCTAATTGAAATCATCCATTCAAAATTTGATGAGACACTACTAGCTAGGGTGCCCAGAACTATGAAAGTATTCACTCATAATTTGAACATTACTTTAAAAATACAAAAAACAGAATGCCACTAAAAGTAAAAGAGTTAAAAGTGAAGAGTATATGCCACTAAAAGTAAAAGAGTTAAAAGTGAAGAGTATATGGAAATAAGTGAAGGGAACATAAAATCCATGGAAGAAAGTGGCCATAGTGAATTTTCTAGAACTAATAAAGAAAACACATAATATGCTTGAAAATAAACTTGCAATATTAAGAGTTTTCTTTGAATTGATATCAAGTATATGAGAATCAAATTTTCTAACAAAAGAAAAATTGATTATGAACACATCATCCATTAATAAGGTCAATCAAAACAACTATTTTTTTTCTAGAAGAAGATTGTTTGTGATAATTTATCCTAAAGACTTCAAAATCTCTACAACATTAACATCATCTTACCTTCATTTCTCATAGTTGAAATTTTCTCCCAAATTTAAATTAACCAATTGTCCTTTGAACCAATTTTCTACAATTATACAATTTAGACTATACATTTTTCTTTGGGTTCACCAGGAACATTATTATAAACAAGTATGGTATCTGTCACATCGTGTTTACTATTTTTCCACTTCCAAACCACATTAAGTTGCTTGGTTAATTGGCCCATGGAATTGTTTTTGCATTCCTCTTTACCGAAACAAAACAATACATCACCCCAAGGAAGTGAAATTTTTTGAAATACTTTCTTAGCTAAGTGGATCACATATTTCTTCCCCTTGTTAGTCCAAATTGCAATCTCAAATATGTGTTTCGCTAATAGGAGAAATTTAGAAAATTTTATGCGAAGTTTGTAGTGTTTTCCCTTCACTTTCAAATCCACTTTGGATTTTTCAATAAAATCACGACACAACAAATCTTCCATGTATAAAATCAATAAATACTTTTTTCTTTCCATTGCAAAAATAAAAAGGTTCGTTGTTACATGAAATATTATATACCATGTATACAAAAAATGACATCGAAAATAATAGTGTTTTGATGTAAATACCTCAAGAAATTGTACCTTACACAATTGATTTAGTGCCCTACATCATTTCAACATTTTACTGTTTTGTTCAAGAAAAAATACACACTTTTTTTTTCTTTAGAAAAAGCAATCGAATTTGGTCTATTTTATTTGATTAAGAATATACCTATTGGTGTTGAACCCTTGATATGCACATTCTTTTATAGATGTATGTAGTAATGGTATACCCTTTTCTACTTGAGGAACAATAATGAAAATTGAGTTGAGCATTTGATAATCCTTGTAGCAAATTACATCAAAAGGGAATATCTTGATATATTCCATGTGAATATGAACTTACCACTTGATAGTGTATTGGCACTCACAAAAACATCCATATATCCTTGATCTAGAAGTAGATGAGTTAAATACATATTCAAGATCCATATTTAATGGCCTCTCTAGAAGTAGAGGAGTATCTTCAACATCCATAAATGATCTCTCGAGGATGATCTTCATTCTTAAATCAATATAACTTTTGAAGGAAAAAATGTAATTTTTTTCCCAAGCAAGTAAACCATAAAGAAATGTATAAATTCGCCCTTGTAGCTTCTAACAATTGAGGACTAAAACTGCGTTGATAATAATTGTAACACGCATATTTGAAATTAGGCTTTGAATGTTGTGGTTTTGTGCCGACAAACCCTGATACTCCAAAAAGTAATCCTTCCACTCCCAATATGAAGAGTTTTTTTAAAACTGAAATCAATTATATGCAAGGATTTAGAGTTTGGAAATAAACAAGAAATGGAGAACATAAAAAAAAATCAAATTTAAGTAATAAGATACCATTATTAAATGTTAAATGATACTTAAGACAAGCAACAAAGCCATGCATTTGATAGCTTTTAAGAAGATCTACATTGGACTTCTTCATAATTCAAGGGGTATTTGGGAAAGGAATCCCTTATCCTCTTAAGTATTAATCATATTGTTTGAGGTGTTGCAATATGCTAATTGAAATCTATTGGTATTAGGAGCCTGAACATAACAATATAATTACAAGAAGAATGATAATAAGACAAACAACTAACTCAAATAACAAAAGATATTTATGTAGTAAAACCCTAATGTTGTGTCAAGGAAACATCCACGAGGCAAGGTATCAATATCTCGTATTATTCAAGGCTTACATCATACTTACAATTCTTAATTACATTTCTTGGGATTCAAAGATACATATGAATCTTGGAGCCATTACATAGTTACGATAACTCCCACCAATTATATAAAATTCCACCGGTTTCATAAACCAACATTTACATAAGCAAATTTAGTTTTACATTTTCTTTTAATTAATTGTTGTCACATTTTAACATAATCATCCATTCAAAATTTGATGAGACCCTACTAACTAGGGTGCCCAAAACTATGAAAGTATTCACTCATATGTGATGCAATATTAGTTTAAAAATACTCAAATGGAATGCCACTAAAGGTAAAAGAGTTAAAAGTGAAGAGTATATGGAAATAAATGAAGGAAATATAAAAAACTTTTGAAGAAAGTGGCCCCAGTGAATTTTCTAAAACTAATAAAGAAAACACATAATATGCTTGAAAATAAACTTGCAATATCAAGATTTTTGTTTGAATTGATATCAATCATATGAGAATCAAACTTTCTAATAAAAGGAAAATTAATTATGAATGCATCATCCATTAATAAGGTCAATCAAAACAACTATTTTTTCTAGAAGAAGAGTGTTTATGATAATTTATCTTATCGACTTCAAAATCTCTACAACATTAACATTATCTTACCTTCATTGTCCATAGCTGAAATTTTCTCCCAAATTTAAATTAACCAATTGTCCTTTGAACCAATTTTCTACAATTATACAATTTAAATTTAAATTATACAATTTTCTTTGGGCTCACCAGGAACATTATTATGAAAAATTATTATGGTATTTGTCACATCGTGTTTATTAATTTTTCACCTCCAAACCACATAAGTTGCTTGGTCAATTGTCCCATTGAATCGTTTTGCATTCCTGTTTACCGAAACAAAACAATACATCACCCCAAGTAAGTGAACTTTTTTGAAATAGTTGCTTAACTAAGTGGACCACATCTTTCTTCCCCTTGTTAGTCCAAATTGCAATCTCAAATATGTGTTTTGCTAATAGGAGAAATTGATCCAGGTGGATATTGGTGGCCACCCACCTGTTCCAAATTCCAACTGGCTGATCTTGACAGTTTTCAGTTCAACACTTTTCTCTGTAATGGGGACAATTCTTTGTAATTGTGGGTTCTGCACTTAGGAGGCTGTCCTGAAGCCCTACACAACATCTAGGTGGATATTGGTGGCCGCCCACCTATTCCAACTGGATTATTTTTGAAGTTTTCATGTCAATACATCTTTTTGTACTTTCAGGGCCATTTTTGGGGCTCTAAACAATGTTTTATTGGCTCGCCACAGTCAAACTGTAAACATAGTCATATTTTAATGGCATAATGCATAGTACTTGAAAAGACATTTTCAACGGGCTATCACGCACCTAAAACATAGATTTTATGAAAAATTTACGACCCCGAGAGGTTAATGTACTAACTTTTCCCAATGGAGCCCACATGACTTTTGGCGTTTCATCTCCTAGGGTTAGGTATTTGGATGTCTAGGGTTTTGGAATTCATGTTTATCATAAAAATGCCTTCAGAGCCTCATTGCAATCATATTATTGTGAATGAGCGTAGCCGTCACATCTCTTCTTAGAGATAAAGCTGCCACCATTCTAACGAGTCTTGCACTCTCTATTTTTACACTCTCTATACATTTCTGTCATTAATAGAAATCATGTATTGCTGTATTTCTCTATTTCTGGAAAATTTTATGAGTATTTCATTGTAATATCTCTCCTTTCATTTCATTCTGAAAATAATCTGGATCAGTGGTATCAGAGTAGGCTGCTCTTGATCATTTTTCAGTGCATGTCCCCAATGAGGTTCGAGTATAGCAATTTGGGTCTCGAGCGTGTCTCTTGTTGGCCCTCGACCAAGTTTGGTGGAAACGTTGGTCGTGTTTGACCATTTTTGGGACTTCAACAGGTTGGTTGAAGACAGAGCGCCTAGGCGAAGCAGAGATCGTGGAATCTCACCACTTTTGCGGGCTTTTTGGGTTTTAGGGTTTATGTAACGGGTATGGGATGTCGGCCCATGGGTTTACCCATGTTTAAGCCTCTTTTGTAATGTTTAAATAAGTAGCTAAGCGATGTAAGAAGTAGTTCTGATCGACTTTGTGCAAGAACCCGTGAAGGTTGCTAAGTGTGAATATTTGTGAATTCTTTGTGCATACTGTATGTGAGACTTGCAGAGCTAAGTGTAAGTGGTTGTAGTTGGCTCTCTGCCTTGACCTAATTCGAGGAAGGAGGATCTGGCGAGGTCCGCATAGATCTCCTGTCTCTCGTGGAGTTGGCTCTGTGGATTTGTGCACAGGAGAAGAGGAATGTAAGAAGCTCGAAGATCAATAAAGAAGAAGAAGAGTTGGTGGACATAGCCCCACACTGGGGTGAACCACATATATCCTGTGTCGATGTGCTTGGTGCTATGTTGTTCATGTTATTTATTGTTCTATTTTCTTAGTGCACTGTTCTTGATGTATAGTAGGTAGATCCCTTGATGCTTGGTTCTTTATATATGAATGAATGCTAGATCTGTTCTGATACTGTGTGGTAAGTGATTGGAAGTGTTAGATCTTGATTATTACTGTGCTGATATGTAATTAGGGTTAATATGCGATGTGAATAAAGATCATAATCTAATGCATAATGTTGGCTAAGTGCCCTATTAAGTGTTGTAATCACAGATATGTGTCCCATATAGGTTGTAGACATCTGAGTCCTACAACCCCCCTACCTCTATCTCGAGTGAGACTTCATCTGCTTCGCAGGTGTTGCCGAAAGGGCCGGTAATTAGGTTTTTTTTGGTGCATTGTTGAAGCGTTGAACCCTAGGTTTTCCCCTGTGCCAACATCTCTCTTTAGGACAATCACTCTCGCATGCCCAAGAAACCCTCTATGGTGACAGAAAAGAAAAACAACGGAGCATAAGATTCTATTAACCTGTTGCTTGAGCAAGATCTCGTGCGACAAAGGGACAAAATGATGGAGAATTTTTCCCACATCCTTCAATGCCTCAATAAAAACATACACATTCATCAAGTGACCACTTTGGAGGAACCTCTCCCTTCAAGGTACAAGTTAATTTTAATATTCCTGTATTTGAAGGTCAGATAGATGTGGATGCCTTAGGAAAATGGTTGAATTTTCTAGAAGGTTATTTCTCTGTTCACAATTTTTATGACAGGGAAAATATCACCTTTGCACTCCTCAAGGCTCTCCCCCATGTCAAACATTGGTGGGAAATGTACTGGGAGAAAATTTCCATAGAGGAATATGGAATACATGGGGCCGAGCCCACTTGGGATTTTTTTGTGGATGCGGTCAAGGAACAATTCTACCCTGTTGATTACTATGAAGACCGGTACATGAGATGGATCACACTGTGGCATGAGAAGAGCCAAATAATGCCAAATTTCACAAATACTTTCCATACCTTACGTACTTAGTTGGGTATCAAAGACTTTGAGCGACATCTGGTTTTGAAATACCGTGGGGCTCTGCATAAGTACATTCAAACCGAAATGGATTTCCTAAACATCTCATCATTGGGAGCTTCCTATCGATATGCTGTCAAAATCAAGAAGAAATTTAGGCACTAGAACAAATGGGAGTTTGAGTTTGAAAATCTGTAAAAACCAAAGCATGGCAGAGATGAACCTAACCAACAACCTCCCAACAACCAATCTAAGACACATGAAAAGAAGGGTAAAGGAAAGACAAAGAATGACATGAAGAAGTGGTGCGACTTCCATAAAATCCCCTGGCACACCACTGATGAATGTCGCTTGAAACAGTTGTTGGTGGCCAAGGTTAAAGACAAGGAGATGAACCCTGATTCAGAATATGATCCAGAAAATATTGAAAACATACAGATAATCGACACAGACCCTACCGCTAGTGTCGCGACCGCAAAAATTCAACCAGAAGAACCAGTAGATCCTGAAAAGGGGGAGCGCCTCTTCCTTTCACAGATGTGGGTGAATGGGACCCCGTTTCATTTCATTATTGATAATTATATCCATAAGAACCTCATCTCAACTAAGGTCATCAATCAATTGGGGTTGTCGATAACACCTCACCCGCAACCATACAACATTGGGTGGCTTCACCAGGGACGAGATCTCCATGTCATCCAACAGTGTCGCCTATCCTATGGAATACAACCCTCCAAGGATGAGGTAGTGTGTGATGTTTCCCCTCTTAATGTCTGTGATGTTGTTTTGGGCCAACCATATATGTGGAAACATCATGCTATTTATGAGTCTCGACCCCATAGTGTCATTATTACTCTGGGGGGTCAGCTCTATAGGATACCAGAGGTAGTTTCGACTATTGTTCCACCAAAACAGTGTTGTAGGGTAATCTCTCATACTAAAAAATTCATCCTCTTCACAATATGTTCAACGTGATAGCGGGAAAATCCCCCCTTTAACTACACCAGGGTTTAAGATGTAGATAGAGTGAATGACCGTCTAAAAGTCAATTTATTTTCTACTCTACCCCAAACATACCAAAACAAATGAAAAGAAAGAAACAAGAGATAAGATCGGTAACTGTACCTTTTATCCCACATCCGATGATGATCTCCTCAAGCTCTGTAGTTCCAATGACTGAAT
>JASDQU010373517.1:37302-60269 GCA_032191745.1 Picea mariana
GAACCCAAAATACACCTATGATTCACTTGAAATCTGCCACTGTGAAAAAGAAGACATAAATAACTACACGTCCACAAAACAAGAAAGACAAAAAATGTATAAGAAGCTATACATATATACAAGAAGTCACTGAGGTGACCAAACTAAGAGTAATACTTCTTGAGGTAGAGCCCATTTCTAGGCTCCACCAAGGTGTTTCCTTCAAAATCAACCAGACGGTAAGCGCCCTTCTTCAAGACCTCTTTCACAATGAATGGTCCGAACCACATGGGTTTGAACTTGCTTTCCCCCAGGGGATCTTTGTCTTGATCATAGACCAAGACAAGATCACCTTCGAAGAAAATTCGAGGACGAATAGACCGATCATACTAACACTTGACTCATTGTTTATGAGCTTCATTCGCTAAGGCTGCATCACGACACTGCTCATCGAGTTGATTGAGATATAGTATGCGTTCCTCAAGCGGTGAAGTGTCTAGCTGTAATTCCACTGCCAACTTTAAAGAAGGAAGCTGACACTCAATAGGTAAGACTAATTCTAGCCTGTATACAAGTTGAAAAGGTGAAAAATGGTGGCAGTCTTCACAGACGTTTGGTAGGCCCACAACGCTGAATATAACATCAAATTCCAATTTGTCTTGGCATAATTGATCGTCCGCTGAAGAATAGTCTTGAGGGACTTATTCACAACTTCAACTTTACTATTCTCTTGTGGGTAATAAGGTGACGAATGTTTTTGTATGAACTGGAGCTTTGACGTTAACTCAATCATCATTTTGTTTTGGAAGTGACTGCCATGGTCAATGACAATCTACTTTGGGATACCGAACCTTGCTACTATCTGATTAAAGATGAAAAGAGCCATAGTTTCGCCATCATTACTAAATGTTGGCATAGCTTCGACCCACTTTGTGAAGTAGTCTACTGCTACAATGATATAATGATGCCCTCTGGCTGAGGCTGGGTGACATGTAGTGAAGTCAATCCCCCCACTTGGTGAAAGGACCAACAACAATGACAAGAAACATAGGAGCAGGATGTGCCCACATATTTCGACAGAAGATCTGGTACGGGTGGCACTTCTTGACCACCTCAATGCAATCCTTGATTAATGAGGGCCAGAAGTAACGTACATGTAGAATATTTTGGGTTGTTTCCAACCCAGACAAATGACCACCACATGCTCCAGTGTGATAGTTTTTCAAAACGAGCTCTTCTTCTTCATGGATAAGGCATCGATGAAGAATGCAATCCACACCTCGACGATACAAAGTGTCAATGAGTATAAGATAGTTTCATGCTTGATGTCAAATTCGTCGATGCTCATCAAGGGAAGCAGAAGCGGGGCACTTCAAAGTCTAGAGATAGACCAGTATATCTCCATACCAGGGGTCTGAATATGCAATTAGAAAAAGATATCCCTTAATAGGATATTCTTCTGGCGTGATATCACTAGACTTGACCGAAAGTTCCAAAATGAGTAATACAAAGACCAACGACTTTTTAGATTTCACAGAAACAGAATCCAAGTCAAACTCCTGTAACATGACTATCCATCTACTAATATTTCCGCCAAGGACCCATTGCGTGAACACATATTGGAAAGGGTTGACGACGAAAATGACAGTGGTCTTGCAAAGAAAAATGTAGTGATGGAACCATTGGATAGGATGAACAACTGCCAAAGCAAGTTTCTCAAAGTGAGAATAGTTGAGTTCTGGTCCAACCAAGCCTCAGATAAGGTAATATGTCACGTGCTCTTCGAGCATATCTTCTTCTTGAACCAAGACCATGCCGATGGTCGACTCCACAACAACCAAATACAACAAGAAATATCTATTATAATAAGGAGGCTGACGCAGAGGGACAGACGTCAGGGCACGTTTAAATGATTCAAAAGAGCTCTGAGCAACTTCATCCCAACAGAATGGGACCTCTTTTTTCAAGAGACACATAAACCCTTTAGTGATCTTGACGTAATTCACAACAAAACACCAAAGAAAATTTGCTTTCCCCTGTAAGCTCTGAAGCTGGGGTATCGTGCACATGGGAGATAATTGAACTATTGCCCGAACCTTGAGAGGATCGACCATGATCCATGTTTTTGATACAATAAAACCTAAGATATGACCCAACGTCACGTAGAAACTGCACTTTTTAGGATTCAAGTGAATCCGATAGTAGCGACATCGCTCAAATATTAGTCGAAGATGGGTGGGATGATCAGATCTCTTGCGAGAGTGTGATGCTAGATCATCAAGATAAGTCTCGAATATGTGTCTAAGGTCATGAAAAGCAAGCGACATGGCCCGCTGAAAGGTATCTCCAACATTCTTTAGGCCAAAAGGCATCTTACAATATGTGAACATGCCCCAAGGACAAATAAAAGCTGTTTTATGTTGGTCTTCGAGTTTAATTTGAATATGATTTTATCTCGAGAAACCATCCATGAATGAAAATACCTCACAACCTATGCACTCATCAACAATCAAATCGATGAATGGGGTGGGAAAGTTGTATTTTAGACATGTCTTATTCAAATCACGGAAGTCCATGCACAAATGAATCGTACCCTATTTCTTGTTAACCAGAATCGGGTTTGACACCCATTCCGCCAACTGTAGAAGGTAGATAAAACTGGCTTTGAGCAGTTTTTCTACTTCTTCCTTGATTGATGCCACTTTTCAAGGATTTATCGGACGAAGCCTCTGTTGGACCAATTTGGCATCAGGATAAGTCGTAATTTCATGCTTGAAAATTCGTGGGTCTATGCCTGACATTTCCTCGTAAGACTGGGCAAAAACGTTGCGAAATTATTTGAATAACTTAGTGTAAGTTCGAATATCTTCGGGGGAGAAATCCGCTCTGACGAAAAAATTCTCCACAATGCCAGGGGTTTTGGAGATATCGATTGGAATAGTTGTAGCAATGCTCTCCATGTTACCCTTGGCATAAAATCCGTGTGTAGCCAGAGGATTGATAGGACAAGAATTATCTCCATTCATGGTCGAAACAAATTCTCCCGCCTCTATTCTCCTTAACTTGGGAAGGAAGTAAGAGATATGATGTAGATCATCCCAAGGTTTGTCGGGACCATTCATTACCTCAATAATCACCTTGTCAGTGGGAAAGACCAAGTTTAAAGGATCTTGAGTGGAAAGAGAACCTTGAGCCCAAATAGGCTCGAGAAATGGATCTAACTCCTATGTGGGAGTCAGATTGGGGTTGACCGAAGTCTACTGGAAAATTTTGTATGTAACCTCAACCGCGAACAAGGGCATGGCCATGCCATGATTCCCTATCCCTTCCATCGAGGCTGATGGGGAAGGTAAATTCCACAGATCCTTTATGTAGCTTGTTCGAAATGACGACACTTGTAGAATTGTAGTCCTTGGCTGGTTGGGAACAAGCGATATAAGATTTACATCGCCAAAAGATGACGGGTAATCAAAATTTCTCGTAAATGATGGAAACAAACCAACACCTAAGTTGATAGTTCCGGGCTGGGGACTATCAATCATTGGGACCGTGGAAGCCCCCGATGAAGTGTCAGGATGGGAGAAGGAATACTAGTCAATGGTCACAATCCGACCCTCGTGCAGAAAACAAAATACTCGAAAAATCGTAGCAACCACTGCATGCATCGCATAAGTCCAACTCCTTCCTAACAACAAGTTGTAGTCGAGAGGTGCATCGACCACTTCAACTTTGACACACACAGTTTTTCTTGCCAACTGCATGGGGAAAGAAGGAATAATTCCATGTGGTCTAAATGACCGACCTTCAAACATCGTAAGCAACATAGGTGACAAAAACAACCCAAGCTGGCCGATGGTCTTCCAACATGCCAATGACATCATGGAAGTCGAGGCACCCTCGTCAATCATTGTACGAAAAATGTTTTGCGTAAAATATTTCGTGGTGTAAGCCACTACTATCTAAAAAGTAACGTGGTAAGGAAGACAAGGTTTTATGTTGGTTGGATAAACAATGATCGCTCCTGGGTTACAAGTCTCTGCTGATCCCAAGGCGTATAAAAAATCTTTTATCTACAAGGGTCAACTCTAGAGGACTTCCAAAGTGAACATCGCGCAAGGTGTCTATGCCAGATCCTCAAAAACGGAGTATTTTTGGGCGGCCCTCGCATTTGGATTATGAGAATCCTTCTAAAACAAACCCTTAGGGATGCGAGTCATGGTGCCTCCCACCGCCTTCTCAATTTGGAGAGGAGTCGGTGGGTTAGTGGCTTCCTTTCACTTCTCAACAGATTCTAACATTCTATAATCTCTGGCCCTGGTCACTATATTAGATTTAACATTCATCATGTAAATATTCACAACTGGCTTGTTATTGGTAGGCGTGGGGGGTCCCTGACTGCCCCCTGCCACGCTCATGGATGCGGAAGCCTAAGCCATGCTTTTCCCTTGTGGAAAAGGGTTCGTCAACACAGTAGACTGTTGCTGCGCCAATAACTTCTGAGCTTCTGCAAGTCGAGGGCACAAATGATTCGGGTGGTCTTCCGTGCAAATATAACACGGATACTTTGACTTCTTCTTCTCCGTTTTCCCTCTGCCAACATTATTGGTAGCCTTTTTATCCCCCTTACCCTTCTTATTCCATTGTTTATTCTTTCTCTTGGGATTCTAGTTGGACTTGGGATTCATCGACTGCACACTATGTAGATTCGACGTTTGGGTAAGAGGAATAGCTGAACTCTGAGTCTGGCTAGCCACAGTCTGTTGTATCGACAATTGTTGCAACTGATTCGACAACAGGTCCGTGGACTTGCTTTGCACTGAGCCCAAAATACCGTCGGCATGGGGTCAAGAATTTTTCTTGGCCTTATTGAGATTAGACCGTGGTGCATCTGACAAAATATCGTAGAGCATGCCACACTGAGAGTAGATCCGTTCAAGCTAATGCGTTCTCATAATCACCTCCTCTTTTGAAAACACTATGGAAGTCACTACGTCCTTGGATATGCAGGGCACCAAAGACTTCAGGAACCACTCCAACAAGAAAGCAGGAGGGACCTTGACCTTAATTAAGCTCTTTCTATGCCTTCATTCTTGGATATGATCAGATATGTGGTCGGCCTTGGTTTTCTCAAAGTTGGTCAGCAATTCGTTGCTGGCATCGTATCTCACAGGTAACTGAAAATGGTTCAAAAAGACCATTACCAAGTTGTTAAGTAAGAGTACCTCGAGCGATCGAGCTCAATATACCATTTTGTATCACCCCCTATAAGAGTGCATTGAAAAAGGCACAACTGGACGAATTCGTCCCTCAACGAGTTTGACGAGCACCATAAATTAAAAGTCGTCACATGATCACCTGGATCTTCACCAGGCTTGCCTTCAAATTTCATAATATCTGAAGGAAACTTAGTCGGCAAGGGGGGCCAAAGTGGATCGTGACAAATTGGGTCATTCAATAATCTTGACAAGTCTATCATATGTAGCATTTCCAGAAACGGTAGTTTTGGTTGTGAACTATTTATAGGAAAAGAGGGTCTTGGAGTTTGATTGTCACGGGGTTGCCAGGAAAAGTTGGACTGTTGGCCAGGGTTTTGGTAAAAACTGTGGCCTTGACTAGCATAGGGAAACTGTGTCTGTTGGGGTATCATCGACTGACTCTCGAAATTGGAAGACATAGCTTGTGCGGGTATTTCTCCCTACATTGTGTTCCAAGGACCTTGGAAGGGGATGCCCCCATACGATCCGACGAGCATGGGTACAGAGCCCTGCTCGGGGTTCCATTGAGCATGGAAGGGGTTGCCCCCGATCAACATCCCTTGTGAGGGAACTGATCCCTACCAAGGATTCCAAATACCATGTGTGGAGAAATCTCCAGTCGTCGCTCCTATGAAGGAATAATACCTTGCACCGGGTTCTGTTGACAAAAACTGGGGTTGGCCCCAGTCGAGACAACGACCGAAGAAAAAGAATTGTTCTCAAATGCGATGAACAAAGAGAACGACATAGATCCCACTGACGTTGAATAATATGAAGGTCCTAAAATGCCTCCACCAAACAAGATATAATTAATGTTTGGCTCGATTGGCTACTGAAAAGCACCATTGAGTGAAGGTGATGGAGGAGGTATATGACCCCCACCCTAAGGGATAACATTAAAAGGGACACAAGTGCCCCTGGTTGACCCTTGCATGAGAGTGTTTGAGCTCCCTTCCCCCAGACCCATGGTCTGTAAGGTAGAGTAGGTAAGAACCGAGTTTGAATCAAAGCTGGGCATCCCATATAAGAAGGGAGGGCCCGTCGCACTTTGAGTAAACAGAGCAGTGGTCGAAGCCAATAATGGTATCCGACCACTTCCCGAAGTAGAGACCACTGTGGTATTGAGTGGTGAAGGTGGGAGAGGAGGTAGGATTCCCCATGTGGTAGTAGCTATAACGGGAGTATGAGGACTCCCAGACGAAGTAGCAACATTCACTTCCATTGCCGCTCGTAGGAATAGCTGGCACTCAAAAGATGTCACCTCAAGAGGGACAATCTGAATCAAGATCGACACCGACAAGTCAATAATTAGAGGGTTATCTAGCCCAAGAGCCTCTGCCTCAAGGTTAGAAATGGTAGGTTACTCTGGAGTCGAAAAGTCTCATCGTGAAGAAAGCTCAGGTACAGTTTCCTGTGGCTCGGTCACTTCGAACAACCCTTCTTGGTCAAGTCTTCGCCGCAACGGTGGCAGAGGTGGCTCCAAAGTAAACGACGACATGCCTTGAAGCCTTTGCGATYGATGGATATTTTGATCTTCCACTTTTTGAAATGATTAACCGACACAGTAAGGCTTGACTAGCGTTGAACACAAAGCACACACTAATTTTTTTTCCTAAAGAAAAATCAAGCAGTCGACTATCTAGTAGGAAGRACAATTACGCCAATTGACACTAGAGAAACTAACCAGTGTAAGTGAAACTTGAACATGGAAGAATCCTTCGGGCATACTCTGTGAAGCATGATCTAAYGTCTGCCCCAGGTACCGTGGTATACCCCCACAGTCACTCATGTAAGTCCCTAAAATATGRGCAACTAGGTTTCCATCTTGCAGTTAGTTACTAGGYGAGTACATACGACAGTCAGGAAGATCGTAATGAGMAGGATAAAAAGTTTGAAGCCCTTCAATGGTATCGAAAGAAAATGGTACGAAAGACAACAAAGGATCTCRAATGGATTTGAGGTCCACGAAGCTCCGTAGGCAAATGCAGTCGATATTATTCTCGAGAAAGACCCTCAATATACAATCCCCACTATGTTGAGTCCAACTTTGGAGGGGTTATATCTGCTTCCTTTCCTCATGCGACCTCATGTTTATCCCTTGTGTTAGAGGGGGGTCTCGGCTAGATCTTATGAAACTAGACTTAAAGCACTCCCTAACTTAGAATCCAATGTTTGATTTAAGTGGCCTTGAAGAATTTCCTCTCCAAACCTAATTCAAGGCCCTAAAACCCTAAACTAGTTTGTGTACCCTACAAACAAAAAAGTCTAATGTATTTTAGATTAGGCATTATTTTTAAGGCTTGATTTACTCACAAGGTAAGGTAATGAAACTGATGGTGTTATAAAGAGACAAATAAGGAGGAGAGAATTAAAGCACTTGAAAGAAAAATTACTTCGAATTTAAAACAAAAGCTTGTAAGTAGCTTTTTGTAAACTCAACTTTTCTTAACTGATATTTCAAGATCTTATAAAGAAATCCTAAAACTTTCTTTCGCTTGACTACAAAGTACTTATTTTTCAAGTGCACAGGAGAAGCGGTCTTGCGAAGTCCTGAAGTCCCGAAGGCCGTGGGATCGTTCATCGTCGAGGTTGACAGGTGGAAGCAGATCGAAGGATCTAGGAGGTAGAGCTCTGAAAGATCTGCGTGGAGTAGAAGCTGAAACTCCCGAACTCTGAAGAGTGGAGTTGATCCTAGCCATTGATACTGGGAAGGACATGTGGTAGATATCCACAGACTTCAGAGGAAGAACCCTTCGGAGGAAAGGTAAGGAGGAGAACACATGAAGAGCTGGGAGCCGAAGCAATCCTGGCTGTCCATTGAGATAGGACACATGGCGTTAGATCAACACTTCGCTGATTCACTAATCAGGAAAGCCAAAGGTTGCAGAAGTGAAGACTCATGAAGTCTGAAATCGTGAGGTCATCAGGGTCGTCCGTGAAGAAAGGAAACTTGGAAGAATATCTGCTAGTCCAGAGACTCAACACTTTGGAGGTTCTTTAGAGAACTGTTTCATAATTTTTTTAAATACCGGAGCCAAAATAGTTTAGGGATGTTGATTTGAAGAAGTAGTGGGGACCGTTGATCCTCGTGCTAGTTATATTCGCGGTTCAAGGTTCGGTGAAACTGACAGAGGCTGCAGATGAAATAGCCAAAGCTCGTAGTCCAAAGTGCCAAGGATATTAAGCCCTAGGTCATAGCCCGAGGTCACATAAAAGGAGAGTGTGGACCATGGTTCTGGTCCTAAAGAATTCTCCGATTCGGGGATCGGGAAAAAGGGAGCAAGCAACTCACAAAATCTCTGAAGCACGGAGTCGAAAAGAGAGTTGGCCCATGGTCATAGTCCATGGTCACATGAAAGGAAGGGGCTTAGCCAGAGGAGCTAGCACCCATTGGCATTGAAATTTGAATAACGCTAAGGAGAGGACCCGCGGGTGCCATTCGACCTGCACCAAGGGTGAAAGGGTCTGTGTAACTTAGTTTGGGTTCAAGAAGGAGCCCGAAGAGTTGATCCAAATCAGTTTCTTGAATGATCCTACACCGAGAGGTCGCACAACCCTTTGGAGAGAAGGGGGCGATCTGTGTCAATAACTCCCATGAGTCCCAATTATTACAGAAATATTAGAGTACTCCAAGAAGATTATTCTGTAGATTTTTCAAATCAGTGGGACACGAAGACATGGATTTGCACGCATTCAATCTGATGAGGGAGCGCACATCATATATGTACATTATTCAGGATGAAAATGTTGTGATAGAAGGGGGAGGGAAGTATAATAATCAAAGAAGATTTAATCAAAGAAATGGAGGAGGATTTGGTAGGGGTAGAGACAAAAAAAAATTCATGAGAGGAGGAAGAGGCCCCATAATATGATATAACTGTAACCAACCAAGATACCTAGTGTGGGATTGAAAAAACCCCTGTACAACATGCAATTACTGTCGGGCATTAGAACATGCAACATGATACTATCCACAATTGCTAGAAAAGTGGCAGGCTAGAGGTAATCAAAACCAGAACCTGAACATTCAAAATATATCTACTGAGATATGGGACGAAGGACCTAAAATAACATTCATTACATGTGGATGAACCAAAACAAGGATGGACACAACCAATGTAAGTAAACAAGTTGAGAAATGGGTAATTAAATCAAAAACACCTGTGCGAAGATTTAACCCACAAGAAGAGAAGGAGATCTATAAACATGAAAGGAAAAAATTCTTTCGACAGGACTGGGAAACATCCACATCATCTGCGCTACTAATGGGGGATGTGCATCTCACTGATGACCAGGCCACGATCAAAGAATTGCTGGAGAAGGTAAGTACCTTAGGAATTTTTTTGAAGAGTTACCTAGAGCTAGTCGAGGATGAAAATGCATTGCATACAATATTCTCTATGATCGATCACTGCACACAAGCAAAGGAAACCCCTACTGAAAAAAAAAGTAGTGAACCAACTGTTGAGTCCTCAACACACCCTTAAAATTTTCAAATTTTTGTGTACCACTTTTCTTTTTAATCATTTTGTGTCTTCTTCTTTTTTTATTTACATAGGTTGCATAGTTTTCCTTTCTTATGTTTATGAATTTTTTTTGTTTTGTTTTCGAGAGTCTAAGAGAAGTGTTGATGATCTAGATCGACATAAAGTCAAGCAAGTTCAAAAAGTATAACAAATTCCACCAATTGTCGTTCATACCATCAGACATCGAGGAAATGTATTCGAGTTCTAAAGAGTTAAAATATTTTGTCGATCGTCAATGAGCCATTGATATCGGTGGAAATATTATGGGTTTGGTGCAACCGTTAACGTATTTTTTCGATGACTGATGACCCCATTTTTTCCAAAGAATGAATATTATTCGTTCGATCGTGGAAAAGGGAAAATCTTGATTCTTTATGTTTACCACACAAGTAGTGTTTGTTTCAATGACTAGGTTGGCCATGTCAACATGACGCATTACCTTCCGTACTGGCCTCGTCGGCATGCCATGTCACCTTCCACATTGACTCTTGTAAATGGCATGACACTCACCATGTTATCCGCCACATGGACTACCACATCATTTCTACGTTATCATTCATACTATATCTTTGCAACTACATTCACCACATCATTTGCCATGCCATTACACATCATCATAGTATATATATTTATCTCATGTTCATTGGTGTTTAGTGTTTTTAATGGAACATTCTGGTAAGTATATACACCTTTCCACCGATGTCGATGGACTCATTGGGCATCGACAAGATCAACAATAGATGGAGTTTCCCACACAAACAGTTTTATCCGATCACCGATGGGATCGTCGCCATTGGCCCAAACTCATCTCAAATGAGACATGGGATATGTTGAAGTAGTGATGCCAATGAATCTTTCCTTAGAAAATCAAAGTCGTTCAGTTATGAGAGTGAATGAATCTAGACCTTAGAAAATATTTGATTCACGCCAGGTCCATTTTCTATGCTTTTATAAATTCCATTCCACATCAAATATCAAACAACCATGAACCAATCAAGCATTAACATGTCATTTTTTTCATTTTCTTTTCCATGTTAGACATCCAGTCATCAAGACACGTCTTCATGCCACATCATCATCTACATTCCTTTTTTCACATCATCATGACCATACAATACCACATAATTGTATGGCTTCATGTCATCATTTCCAAGCCATCAATCATAGAATGACACATCATCATTCCACGTCATGTCCACATTACAGACTATGCTTCGCTTTTCCATATCAGTCATCCACATCATATTCCATGTGTGTTACACATCAAATTTCCACACCTAGGTACCTCACCCTAAGTGTCACAAGTGTCGCAAAAGTGTCATATGCACCTTGATAAGTGTCTCATACACCTTGATGACATGAAGTAACATATGTCACAATCCCTAGTTAAGGTGGAGGGGAAATATATTATATGAAGGTAAAAATACTATGTGCACATGAATTAATTATTAATATTCATGAAACGGAAATTAATTTAGTGTGAGAATCCGCCTCACATTTGGTTTCCTATTTTTTAGGAGAGGTTGAGGATCTCATGGATGGTTGAGAGATATTTCCTCCTTAAAATACTTGAGAGATATTTCCTCCCTAAAATCCTTAAGAGATATTTTCTCCCTAAATATCTTGGAGATCCCATTTTAGTGGATCCGATAAGTGATCCTCTTCATGGTGGTTAAGCCTTCAAATCCTATATAATGAGGGCTTTCCATGGAGAAGAGAAAAGGCATATTAGAGGTATGAAACTTATGATCTTGGGAGGAATATTTTGGATATCAAACTTATTATCTTGGGAGCATCATGTAAGGGATGGATGAAGAGGACTTGGAGAGGATGCTACAACTGCATCTACAGATTGTAAGTGTCTTTTTAATGTTCTCATTAATATATGTTTGGCCTATTTCCTTCAATTTTGTGTACTATTGCATATGCTTGTCTATTATGGATGAATTTAGTTTAATATAATCTCGTAGAGTAGGAGTTCTTTGTCTCTATTTACTGTCCATTGCATTACAGGTATCAAGTTGTGTTGAAGAGTTTGGAGATCAAGCTTGAGTTGGGAGCAGTGAGGATGAACTGCGAAATAAGATGCATCACACTTTTTTCCATCTCTTTCTCTTTCTGATTAGTAAAACTGAATTCAAAGGGATGTTAGTGTCCATTTCTGTTTTTTTTTCATAGTATTAGGGGTCTAGAATTCAAGGGAGAATTTTCCTGTCTACAGGGAAATTATTCCATAACAGAAATAGATCAGGAACAAACAATAAAAATGATCTAAAAGTGGGAAAAAGGCAGAGACGACCCAAGGAAAGATAAGTCAATTTTCTTCCCCAGTGGAGTCACCAATTTCTATTATGGAATAATTCCCCTGTGGACATGTGGATTCTCCCTTGGATTCTAGACCCCTAATACCAAGACATAAAAACACAAATGGAAACTAACATCCCTTTGAATTCAGTTTGACTAATCAGAAAGAGAAAGAGATGGAAGAAAGTGTGATGCAACTTATTCCGTAGTTCATCCTCGCTACTCCCAACCCGTGATTGATCTCCAAATTCTTCAACACAACTTGATACCTTTAATGCAATGTACAACAAAGAGAGACGAAGAACTCCTACTCTACGCGATTAGATTAAACTAACTTCATCCATAATAAACAAGAATATGTAATAGTACACAAAATTGAAGGAAATAGGTGTTGGGCTCTAAAGATGTCCTAAAAACAACCTTAGTTTAACATTAATTTATCAACCTGAGGATTCATCTTTTATCTCAAGAACATCAACAAAGTCTATGCAGATAGCTTGTAGAGGCTAAAATCGCGTAGCTAAAGCAAACCYGAGTTTATCCACAATCAAGTTCCTCAAATGTTCATTTAAAGATTCTAAGATTAAGATCTTACTTAACAAAATTGAAATCTAATTGCTAACATGCTGTGAATTAAAAGGAACTAGCTAACCTGCTAAATTCATTTAACTGAAAAGMAATGATTGAATCTGGGTAAAGACTTGTAGAATTAACTATTAACTAGGAATCGAATTGGTGGAAAGGAAATAGCGAATTATTCTAATGGAAAGAAACTACAATTGTAATCTAATCGTAAGGAACAACAAACATAACTGAATGGAAAGGAACAACAATTGTAACTTTAACTGAAAGGAACGATAATTGTAACCTATTCGAAAGGAACAACAAATGCGAATCTTAAGTAAAAGGAACAACGCGTATGAAAATGTGAGGAACTGTCAAGCAAAAAACTATAGTAATGGAAATTGGAATCAACAATCATTAACACTCAAGAGAGATATCTATCTTCTATATGCAAACCGTATGAAATCATTAACACGCTTATGCATTTAACTATTGTGAAAGGGAATTGAATCGTAAAACATAAATCAAACTGATACAATTACAGTTGAAACAATAGCTCCTTTAGACTGTGCCCTTGGTCCTTAGAAGCACTGCTACTAGAAACTCACTATATAGAAAGGGTGAAAATGATCAAATCTTTTATTAACTTCATAGCTGGTACATCATTCAAAAAAATGGCTTGTGCAGAGTAAATCTGAGTCTGAATACTTGAACGCAATTCTTAGATTATCTTTTAGGATCTATTATCCTTTATATATATAATAATCTGAGTAAATCAAGCCATCCTGAGGATCGGAAGATCCTCAGGATTGCTTTACTATTATAAAGTTACAATATAGAAAACTAAATCATATTTAAAACTTCTTTTGCGCCAAAAATCCTTAACCTCCAATGGCTCACGCATATTCAAGATTTCCTTCGCCATTCCGGTTTTGACAATATTTAACCAATCCTGTTAAAAAAATCAAACAATTCCAACCATATTTTAGAATCTATTCATGATGACTTCAATAATATCACTAGAAGACATATTAATCATTTTCTATTCTATTTATCCCTAATTAATAGAAAATTCATTCAAGATTGTATCACAAACTGTGGGAATAAGGAGGAGATTTGTACCTTTTTCATAACCCAACACACCCCCCGGCTTACATTCTTGCATTTCCTCATGCAAGATGAGATCTTACATGTAAAATAATGATGCTGTAAGGAGGGAAAGTTGGTTCACCAGGTCTCTTAAACCCATTACTTCTTTTGAGCTCTTCAAAAGCAACATGCTCCCTTTTCTTGTTAATTTGATAATCCTTCTGGTAACTTTCTGGAGGAAACCAGAGGATAGGGGGATTATACCTGCACCCAATCCAAGTAGGTCCTTCCTCCAGGAGTAGTCTAGAATACCTTTCCACTCTGTAGGTAGCTGCAAAGAAATTCCTGAACCTGAAGGGTTCCCTAATTTTGACTTTGTTGGAGGATGCATCCCATCTCACCTTAGAAGCAACAATAGCTTCTTCTTTGAGTTCTCTAAAGTATATGATGCTTGAACGGATAACCTGTCGATGGATGGGGGCTAGAGAATCTCTGACCCCCCCCTTTTCATAAAGGTTCTATGTTGCATAATGGCTGGAAAGGACTTCAGGGGCTCTCCTTTGATCCAAAGATCTAACCCTGTTTCCCTCTTTATAAAATTCTTGTGAGCCTTGCCCCATCTAACTTGGTTCTTAGTAAAGGACATGAATGCCTGGAACTGAATGTCTCCAATAAAGGGACCAGGGTTATTTTTCCTGTCATCTGCCAAAATGAAATTATGGAAGTATAATTCACATAGAAAATACTGTACCTTTTCTTCCTGCTCTCTAAAACATGAAATGAACTCAGGGACAATGGAAAATGTAATCGACTTACGTGCTCTGATGGATTTTACCCTTAACAACAAGTAATGTTCCAACAAGAATAGGGTATAATTGGTGGCAGAGGATCTATAGTTGATTGCATCAGAGTAAGTATCACAAATCTCCTTGATTTGCTCCAAAGCTTTTTCAAATCGGCTTTGCATTTTCTTAGTCTTTTCTTGGGCTTTGGTGAGCTCATCATATGTTTCACTTTCTACTACTGACATATCCTTCAGTTGTTTAACAACCTTTTGATGTTCGGCCCTAGTGATCATTTCTTCTCTGGATTGAGTTAAGGCTTGCTGGGCTTGTACCAGCTTTGCCTTTAGCCTACCAATAACAACATGTTGTTCCTGAGACTGAGCTGCTTGATATTCTTCTATAGTGCCCATCTCATATTTGGATTGAGTTAATGCATGCTGGGCTTGTATAAGCTCTGTTTCCAGTCTATCAATGATAACATTCTGTTCCTGAGATTGGAATGCTAGATGTTCTGCCATAGTTATCAATTCATTCCTACTTTGAATCAAGCTTTGTTGGGAGTGTATCAATTCTTCCTCCAATATCCTAATGGTGGGGTCTTGCTCGAGGGATTGAGGTATTTTCTCTGAGACTAGGGTATCTGTCTGTACCTCAACATCAACAGTTTCTGAAGGAATTACCTCCTCATTCTGAGCTACTGCATCCTCTACTGTTATCTCTTCAGGGTCTGTCTGTGTTCCCATAGAGTTTGTAGTGACCGTTCTTTTAGGAAGAGGGTTTCTTCCCTGCACTCCAGACCTTTTATTTTTCTTTCTTTGGTGGGCCTTATCTACTTGTTCTAGCTGCTTCCTCAATAATTTAATAATTTCTCTAAGTTTGCCAACCTTCAGTTTTAATGTTTCCACTTTTTTAACCTTTCTCTTTAACAACTTGTTCTCCTTTTTCAGCTTTCTAATTCTCTTATGGTTTTTTCTTGCTTTCTGTTTGTGAGGAGTCTCAAGGTCTTCCTCATTCTGATCAATAGGTATCTATTCTTCTATTCCTACCAAGTGATCTATCTATTCAAGAGGGCTTCTTGCCTCAAGATGTGGTTCTTCATGTGTCGTGTCCTCAGGAAATGACATTTTGATATCAGGGAAATTTTCAGCAGGATTTGAAGAAGAGGCTCGTTCTTGGTATTCTTTTGATTTATCTCTGTCAATTGAGGCTCCTAAGCTCCCTAAAACCTGAGCTATTTCTTCCTCATAGCTTTTCAAAAATTGTTCTGTCATATGCTCTGATGCTGGTTGGGTGTCTTCTTGAATGTTTCCCTGTAAAGTTTGTTCTATATGCTCAATACCCTGGGCATTTTCCTATAAGGGATACTCTGTTGTGTTCTGAATTTCTTCAGGGTTTCTTGTTCGTCTGCTTCGCCTCGTTCTCTCAATGGGGGTCTTAGAAGCATCCATTTCTCTTTTTCTCTTTCTGGTTAGTGGACCTGCTTGTGGGGTTTGAGCCTTTGTCTGTGAGGTTTGAACCTCTGTCATTTGGACAGGGTTTGCCTAAGGAGGTGGAAATTCTGTTTGGGTAGTGGTCTCCCCTTCTTGTATCTCTTCAATTTCTTGTGATGGATTATCATGGTATAATTTAGGTTGTTCCAGTTGCAGAGGTCTATTGGTCCCAGTAAGATCCCCCCATGTTAATTGTGTTTGACTCATGGCCTTACTTACTATCAGTTTAACTAATCCATGGTTGCTGATAATAGTAACAAGATCCTTGGACTTCTGTGCTCTGACAGAAACCTCATGTAACATGTCCTTTAGAAAAAAAGTTAGATTGATTACTAACCTTTGTTTGAGTGCCGCTAGCAGTTTGAGGTGGCGTGGTGGGATTACATCATATCACCCATCACAGGTGATGTACCTCTGAATTACTCCTGCTAGTTATTTCCATGGTTCACTGAGGGTGCTGGGGTTAAGCCCCTTTCCTTTTTTATCCAATTCCTCTCCAGGGTCTACGAAGGATTCTACAACTTCTTTGAGTGCTGCATATATTCCCGTCCACTGAATGCCTGAGTTAGGGAGACCTGTAACCTCTGCTACGATTTTCGGAGTAACTGGAATTCATATATCTCGAACCATGGAGGTTTCTCCCTACAAATTCTGAAAGAATTCAAGTGTGATGTTTGTATCATAGCCTTGTAACCAGTTAAAATACTCCGTCCACCCTAGGTGCTACATAATTTCTTTGGTTTGCTCTGTTACCTGTAGTAAAGTTGGTTCATTGTGCACACTTCGGCCACCCATCATTCTGTGAGAAAATGAGAATGATTATCGTTCCTGGTTGCAGACTTGGTTAGACCAACTTTGGGGAAAATATTACCAAAAATAGAAAATATCAGAGATGACAAGTGTATAAAAATGTGGATTTTCCATTTATTACAATCATTACAATCTTATCGAAAAACATGCCAAACGTCCACTCCCCTCATTATTGTAGAGGTCGACCTCGACCGTCAGCGTAGTTGAAAGTAATGAGTGTAGGTATTGCCGGTGAGAGGTAATAATTGCACTGCCGCCGCCGATGGGGACCAATCATATACAATTTCATTTAAAAAAGCATAGTAACGATAATCATTTAAACGATAGTCTTCTTTCGTGGAAATTCAAATTAATTATACCTATACTCATAAATGTCTTAAGGATAAATAAGCCAAATAAGTTAAACCTGTTCATTTAAAAATATTCCACATATCATAATGTTGTTACTTTTCCCGAGTTTATTAAATACAACCGAAATGATAGTCCCGTTATTGAGTAAAGGAAATCTAGAGACACACAAAAACTTGGTGTTTTTTAGATAAACTCGACCACAGGCAGAGCCACTGCTGCCAGCAGGTGTCCATAGCCTCGACAGGGTTGCCTTTTAACCCATAGATGAGTCCTTATCCTTAATAAATATTTGAGTTATCTTCTCCCGAGAAGACCACTATCCTGGTTTGGTTGCTAGATGATGATAATGCCACTCACTAGATTGTAACTTAAGTGAACAAGCCGGCTCGTGATGAGACCTCTTGTCCTTTGACACAAAATGTCAAAAGGCCATTTCCCTGGTGTGATAGCCATAGTGGGAATGCCACTTAGGTTATTATCCTATGATCAAGGTAGGTTGGCTCATGATGAGACCCCCTATTCTTTGTGGGAGAAGTTTATTAGTCGTATTTATTTATCTTTTTTTTTTAGAAGGGCTCTATTAAGGGAGGCTCATCTACTCCTTAAGAGTAAGGGATGGCGTAAATAAGTGCAAGGATGCCAAGTAAAAGTGTGCTTAATACTCCTTATTATAATATGAGGCAAATTATCATTCAAGTATATTTGTATGTATATAGGGAAATGAAACGAATTATGGTGGTTACAGGTTATGAACAAGATTTAAAATATTTCGAAGAGATTAATCCAAAATCAATTTGATAAGGTATGAGATATAGTCCACCAAATAGTGACAGATCGTTACCATGATAAATAGAAGTAATGCTAGTGAAAATTATTTGATGAAAGGTGTACCCCAAAGGAATGGCTAGCGTTTGAACAACAATGACATAAAGGAACGACAATAAGGAAGAACACAGAAGGAGCAATAGCTGTTCCTTTTAAAGGAACACCAAGTTGTGCGAAGGGAACAACAATTGTTCCTTTCAAATGAACATCAATCGATACTCAAAGGAACATCAGTCACGAGAAGGAACAACAGTTGTGAGAAGGAACAATAGTCACGAGAAGGAACAACAGTTGTTCCTTTCAAATGAACAATAATCGCGCGAAGGAACATCAGTTTTTCCTTTCAAATGAACAACGTTTGTTAATTTTTAACCATCTCAATGGATAATTTTGGGAACTTCCCCATGGAAACATTTGTTCTTTTGTTGAATCTAAGGTTGATTAGTCATCAACTAAGTTCATTCAATTATTATGGGTCAGTTTATTTCAGAATCGAGTATGGGATGGTTTGTTGATGTCATGAGTTCATTATGGTTGCCCTATTACTGCTGCGGAGCACGACATATTCATTTTTCTATGAAATACTGGGTCCATGTGCTATGATAAAGCAAGAGTGCGGAACAAAAAAGAGTGCTAATTGTGTTGATTACAATTATGCTCCCTATTTCTCAAAAAAATGAAAAAAAAAGAAAAACTAATACTTAATGAAAACTATATACAGTATGTACAGTGTCAACAAAATTCATCATTTATGGAGTTGGGGTGGCTGGGTTACCTTCCCAGCCAGCCAAAATTTGAACGGTAGGATCCTTACTTACTTCTGGTAAAAAGATTGTTTTGAAGGTAGATGATGGTAAAGTCGTAGTCGGTGCCCATTAACTAGAAATGGAGGTCCAGACCCATCGATGGTGCTTAAAGTGACCGTTCCATTACCATGGAATTCCTCAATTTCATATGGTCCCATCCACCGTGTCTGTAATTTTACTGAAAAATCGTGAAATCTGGAGTCATAGAGAAGCGCCCAATCACCCTTCTTGAATGGTTTGTTCTTGACATGCTTATCGTGCCAGGTCATTCTCTGTTGCTGAATAACAACTGTGCACTCCACAACAGATAGGCATGCTTCATCCAATTTGTTGAGTTGTTGAAGGCACTATTTATGTGCCGTTGTTAGATCCAGTCCAATTTCCTAGGCCATCCTTAGGGTCTTAATCTCAAACTCGATTGGGAATATAGGTTCTTTACCATAGAATAGGTGATAAGGAGAGTAGCCAGTGGTGTTACACCTTGTTGTTTGTTAAGCTCATAAGGCATTTGGAAGCTCAGTAGCCCAATTCTATCGGTTTGTTGAGACAGTCTTTGTCAAGATTGCCTCCAAGACCTTATTTGTGCTTTCTAATTGCCCGTTTGCCTGTGGGTTATATGGAGAAGTAACTCAGTGCTAAATATGGTAATTTTCCAAGGTGGTGGTGATTCTATGAGATGTAAATTGTAACCCCCCATCAGTGATTACTTCCCTGGGTAGTCCATAGCATACAAATAATTTGAAAAGAAATTTGATGACTACCTCTTCTGTTGCATTTGGTAGGGCTTCTGCCTCTACCCATTTAGTCATGTAATCCATAGCCACTAGAATATAGGCCTTCTGATTTGACTTTGGATTGAAGCGGCCAATGAAGTCTAGTGCCCATCTTTCAAATGATTATGTGACTATTTGTTCTTTCAAGGGAATTTCATCAGCTTGAACTGGTTTTCCCATCTGTTGACAGCTGTCGCAGTTCTGGACATATTTCTTTGCATCCCTAAATATTGAGGGCCAATAGTAACCCATCTGTAAAGTTTTGTGTCCAGTCCCGCGGTCTAAAAAATGCCCACCATAGGGTTCGTCATGTCCTATCTTTATTATGTCGTAGATTTCATCATCTTGTACGCATCTACGGATCTGGAGATCAACTCCTGTGTGGAAGAGATATCCGCTGATCCAAGCGAATTGTGCGCTACATTGGACGATCAATTTTCTTTCCCTTGATGATAGATGTTCCGGTAATCTTCCTGCTGCCAGATAATTTACCACATCAGCGTACCAAGGTGGCTTTGTGGTAATGAAAAACAGATGCTCATCTGGAAATTGATCTTCAAATGTTAAGGAGTCATCTGTTTTGGGTATGCGGGATAGGAAGTCTGTGACAAGATTTTCTCTCCTGGGTCGATCTTTGATGGTGATGTCAAATTCCTGCAAGAGTAATAACCACATAGTGACCCATCCATTAGTGATAGGTTTATTAGCTAGATATCTAATAATAGAATGTTTAGTATACAGAATAACGGGATAGCCTGTTATATAATGACGAAATTTATTGATGGCGTGTATAACAGCTAAAAATTCTTTTTCTGTTACTGTGTAATTAAGTTCAGTTGGAGTAAGATTCTTGCTAATGAAATAAATAGCGTAAGGTTTCTTTTCTTCTTCCTGTCCAATGACGACGCCTATGGAAATATCTGATGCATTGGTGGAGATGTGAAATGGTATTTTCCAATTTGGTCCCCTCAACACCGGTGTTGTCAATATCAACTTCTTGAGTCCTGCAAATGCCACATCACACTTGTCAGACCACTGAAAATCCACATTACCAGTCAAAGCATGTAAAGGTGCAATGGTTCTTGCAAAATTTTCCATAAATCTATGATAGTATCCAGAAGCACCAAGGAAACTACGTACCTCTGTTTGTGTGTGTCGTGTAGGTAGATTAAGGATTACCTCTATTTTTGTTGGATCTACTCTAATTCCATTTGCAGAAATATAATTCCCTAGTACCACACCTTCTGTCATCATCATGTGACATTTTTCATGGCTTAAATATAACCTGGTAGCAATGAATCGTTCCAGTACCTTCTCCAGATTATTAAGTGCTTGGTTGAAGTCGTCACCATAAGGAGTGAAGTCATCCATGTAGACTTCAAGCCCTTTGCTAATCAGGTCACTGAATATGCTCATGGCCCTTTGGAATGTGGCTAGAGCATTACATAGTCCAAATTGAAATACTCTGTATGCAAAGGTACGCCAGGGGTAGGTGAATGTAGTTTTATCTTGATCTTCTAGGGTGATCTTGATCTGATTGTAGCCACTAAAACCATCTAGGAAAGAAAATAATTTCTTTCCTGCTAGAGTATCCAAGACCTGATCGATGAAAGGTAAGGGGAAATGATCCTTTTGAGTGGCTTTGTTAAGTTCCCTGTAGTCAACGCAGATTCGCCATTTCCCATTTTTATTTGGGACGATCACTAATGGGGAAACCCATCGACTATCTGAGATAGGGTATATTAAATCTACATCCAACAACTTTTGTAATTCTTCCTTAACAATATCCTTGAGATGGGGATTCAATATTCTCTGCGGCTGTCAGATAGGTCGAGCGTATTTCTCAATATAAATGTGGTGTGTGTAGAGTTGTAGATCAATACCTTTCATATCAGAATACTCCCATGCAAAAGCTTGCTGGTATTTGGAGAGGACTTGAATTAGCTTTTGTTCCTGTTGTTCATCTAAATTGACATTGATTTTTAGAGATCTCCTTGGTGCAATCTCAACGGATTTGCTGTTATGAACAACTGTAGTTGGAATTTGTTGTTCCATTAAATCTTCCAGCGGGTCTCCCTGTGCTTCACAGTCTAGAACATCTTGGGGCATCTGGCAGGTTGGGTTGCCCACAGTGGCTGGGTTATTAATAAACCCACTGATTATGTCATCCTCTAGCTAGTTTTTAAGTTTGAGGGCCTCTTCCAGCGTGAGAGGGGCTCGTAAATCCGTTTCTGAATATCATGGTGGTGGCAATTGTGGATATACGAAAACTGGGCTTGGTTAGCAGGAGGATATAAGATGAGATTCTTTGTGATACCTCCTCTAGCGATTGTCATATTACCCGTTCGACATCCTATGTACGCATATGCTATTGTAAGCCATGGTCTACCCAATATCAATGGATTCCATTCAAGTCCACTTCTTGGGTTGATGATGAGGAAATCCACCGGATACTCCCAATAGTCGACAGAGATGGCTATATCATGTAATGTGCCAACTAGTCGAACCACCGATCGATCTGCCAATTGTAACATAATTGCGGTGGGTTTGAAGGAGTCAAAACCTAGGGTATTGCAGGTTTCCATAGTCAGGATGTTGATGGACGCTCCCAAATCAACTAGTGTATTTGGAAAAGAAAATCCCTGGATCTGAACTGTTACTATGGGATTCCTTGGATTTGCATATTTGATTGGTTCTTGTCTACCAAGAATTAGATCAGACAAGGCTCCTACTATGCGAACTATCGATGATGAATTTTTGATCTTCCTAACAGGCTTCCTTCCACATAGTTCCTTGATTGTTTTCGCGTAAATTGGAATATCTTGTAGTGTCTATAGGAGTGGAATCTTGACATATAAATTCTTGAGTTCCCCTACAATGTCAAAGTTGGGATATTCGACAGGTTTTTCTATCATCAATACTTCGGGGAACGGAGGGGAAGGAGTTGCATCCTTATCAGGATCCTGTGATTCGACTGTGTTTCCCCCCTGCTCGATTTCTTCTGTTATTACCACAGTCGAGGGTGTTATTGCTGTTTGTTTTTCATTCTCCTGCTCTTGAGAAACGTTATTTTCTTCAGGAGAGATTATATGCTACGATCTCAACCGAAGTTCGTTGCACCCTACCGAGTTGGTTTCCCCTTCCCCGTTATCCATAATCTGGACGAGCTGAGCTGATCTATTATTAGGGTTTGGGTGAGGTTGGGCTAGCAATTGGGGGCACAATTGCGATTGAGGGTTTTGGGGTAGTTGGAGTGGAGCTTGCAACATGGGTTGGGTTTGAGGGGCCATCCACATGGTTTGATTGTTTATCCCCATGGGGCACTGCCAATTCTAGTTCCAATTTGGGTTTTGGGCAATCGTATTGGGCCATTGTGAAGGGTAGGGGTTATTTTAATTTTTCCAGAGTGA